>JAODAL010029231.1:0-51963 GCA_025379985.1 Phyllomedusa bahiana | reverse complement strand
TTTTGAAGTAGTCAATTCTAAAAGGGCTCTCAGCAGTTTCCCCATTTTGTATGATGTAAAAATTCAGAAAACAAAACCGACATTCCTTAAAGGGGGAAACGAGAACCTCTAAACCTTTCCCCCGATGGAATTTTGGTGGTCGAGCGGTTACTCCCCAAGCACTAAAAAATTATTAACCATCTAGCATAACTAGGAAAAACCCCCTTCGTTGGTACCCCACGCCCAGTCCGAGGGGCAACATCTTCCCAGGTATTTCCCAAAATGTTTGGAGGCGTTGTGGTGGTCGGCTCCCTGCTGCACATGTGGTGGCTATGCCCTGTTATTCGGGGCTTAGGGACGAACTGAACATTGATACGGGCTTGCCCACTCACAATTCAGTCTCACACCAGAGCTGCCTTTTAGATATTAATATGGGGAAATCCCTACCCGTAAACCGTTACCCAAACACTCCTCACGCCACCAGACTTAAACCCATAGCTCTAATGGAAGTCCACATCCTCTCTGAGTTTAGGGGTTTTAAATAGAGTTAACACCCAGTTTCATAGTGAAGTATCCCTTGTCTTCCCCCCCCCCCCCCGGATCGGCAAACAAAAAAAACAGAGGGAAGGGTTTGGGGAAAGCCATATAAGGGACATAGCGCGACCTTTTATATTCTCATGCCATTGTACGCCCATGCTACTCAAATACTTATGCCGTATGAGTTTGGAGAAGGAACCACCGTACAGTGAAATTCTACAACTTATGAGGTTGTATTTATATACATCTTACTTTTCTTTGTTATGTTATGTATTGGTTCTTTTTATTTCTGTACTGTATACATGTACATGCCTTGCCTTTTCCTTCTGCGTTTGTAAGAATATGCTAAGTTGCAATAATATTTCATGTTTTAAAAAAAGAAAAAGTTAATTTATTTGTCCTTTTCCTTTGGGGGGGAAAAAAAACAATAGTTCTGAAAACCCTAATTACAGCACTTTTAATGTAAAGAATGAGAAAAAAAAAATTGTTGGCAATAGGGCCTCCAAAAGGCCCCCTCTTGGGCTATGTTCACACAAATTTAACGCGGGGCGTAATTTACACCCCGCAGTTACGCCGGTGGGGGGGGGGTGACGGGGGGCCGGGCCTTGCCGGCCCATAGAAATCACCTTGCTGCGGGCGTAACGCCGCAAAAGTGACATGTAAATTTATCCCCCCCCTGGCGAAATTCCCAGAGGGAGAGGAACGTAACCATTTTTTTATTAAAACTGTGGGTTACCAAAAAGACTGGGCGTTTTCACCCGTTTTTTGCACACTTCGGCGCGAAATTACGGACCAAATAGGGCCCATTTTAAGCCGTGTGAAAAGGGCCTTAAGGGGTTAGCCGCCAGGCTGCTCACGCTAATGAATATGTTTGGGAAAACCCCACTGAAGACGGCAGGGGCCCAAGAGTTGTATAAATAGCAATTAGAATGACTTATCTACTGTTAATAACTTCTATTTCCTAAAATTTTATCGGAAAATTGAACCAGCTTTGCCCAAAATTCGATTCGGGTTTTCTCACCCGCAAATGGGGACATTTTTCCTTGCATTTTTTAAAAAGCTAAAAGGAAGTAACCAGAGTTTCCAAAAACTCGGGCCCCCATACCCAAACAGGTCCCAATTTATCAAAATCCCGAATGAAAATTGGGGGTACTTTAAAAAAAAAAATTGAGGACCCATGGGTTTACCTATTATTTAGTGAAAAGGGTGCAAGGGGAGATGTTCCAGTTGCTATATTTTCAACCTTCCAATAAAATTCGCATGATAAAATTTTTTTGGCTCTGCATTTAAAGGATTAAAAAAAGATGAGCTTGGAAGGGAGGGGTAAAACGTTTCTTTAAGGGTGCTTTCCTTCAGCAATGGCTCTTGTGTGCTTTGTAACCGATTTCTGAACTCAATCCCAAGGGTTTTAAAGAGACCCAACTCAATCAACACAATCCCAACACAAAAGGGGGCGGTTTTTTAAAAGGGTGATCAACGACTATAGCCTTGCACAATAAAATACATGAGTTACCCAAAAAAGACAAAATGTTAGAAAGAAGGATCTTGAGATGATTGTTTTTCAGTTTATATGTTTAAAATTCTCATTTTTAGTCTTCACAGGTATTTTATGCTCCTTTGTCTGGTTACGCTAACAGTCACAGTCATTTCATCAGCATGATCAACTACAATTACCCTCAAAATGGTAAAGTATATACAATTAGGATAAAAAAGAGGTTAAAGAGGCAGGCAGATAAAATGATAGATGGGAATTTCGGAAGAATTTCACCAGAGGAAAGACTTCTGTTTCTGGTAAAGATCTTGTCACTCATCTAAAAAAAAAAAGGTTCCCTCTGATTTCAGCATTGTCCGACAGCTGTAAACCTTCAAGAGTGGCCAAGCTAGATGACCAATCTATTATATCACAGCTGAAGGGCCCACAAGGTCTTCACAATCAAATGTCCGAAAAACCCCGCTTCCAAAAATCCCAGGGTGAAGCTAGGCTCCATTTCAAACCACGAGTCCAATCCTTCCATTCTTTGTTTCCTTAAAACAGTTTTGGCTGTTTGATGTTACATGGACACTCTATACATACACACAACAGACAGTGTACCATAGCAGCAAAGAAGAGTCAAAAAAGAAGAACCCTACAGATTAATGCACGAGAAAGGTCCTGAATTTGGGTCATTGGATCAGGCGTGCCTCCTTTGGCAGCTCACTAATCAACATAACACAATGGCCGCTGCTTCTTACTGTACACAGTTAATCAAAGGTAATGGTGGTAAGAGGTGTGATCTCCAGAGTGTGCTCCAGGGTGTGGGGAGCAGGATCAATAAATTCAGGCAATGGTCCATTTCGATGGTGGCCATATTCAAATTTAATGCGCAGCTCTCCAATCTTGGACAGAGGCAGAATATCTGGGATCCATTCTATAGTGAATGGGGTTGGCTCTTTCTGTTCTGGAGAAGTGTTACCTACAAGTATAAAGAGTGTTAAGAGTCTTGCAGCATCCACATCAATAAAATATACAGTTGGCTCCAGAAGTAAATGGTCGGTGACAATTCTCAAATTTAGTTCTTGAACATGATCACAATGGCTATGTAACAAAGCCATCGCTACGTGAATGAGGTGTAGACATTCTGCTTTAAAGAGAACCTGTCACATACATTATGCCCTCCTTGCTGAGGGCAGCACAAGCTAGTGTCAGACCTGCTGTTTCCAGTGCTGTGTCCCTTATTCTGTAAAATGCAGCCGTTTTAGAGCATTTAATGCTCAAATCTGCAGTTTTCAGCCAGAAAAGAGCCAAAGAGTCAGTTTTTTTTCATACCCTGCCCACCTGAGGCTAGCCCCTCCCACCTCAACTGATAAACTTATTACTTTGAATAGGTAGAAACTTGTGAATAACTGTCAGTGGGCGGGGCTAACACCTGCTCATGAATAATTTTTGATGGGTATATGATATAAAACTACTGCATATTACATAATAAGGTACCCATCTCGGGGAACAGCAGGTCTGACAGTAGCTTGTGCTGTCCTCAGCAAGAAGGGCAAAATCTATGTGACAGGTTCCCTTTAATCCAAGGGGTCAACTACTTGATACCTGCTCGCAGACTATATACATCCAGCCAGTGGTCATTTAACTCTGCATGGACATTCTAAAACTGAGTACACAGCTGGGCACCAATTTTGGAGCTACAATAGAGGAGAGTCAGCTGCCAGCATTAGCTGGCAGGGATGGTTTATTACTGTCCCTGCCTTCGGACTTGCTGTATATTCAGTGCTCATTGAGTACTGTATATACAGTAAGGAGTAGTAAGGTTCCTGGACCACCGAGGCTCAATAACTGCATGGGCCGCTGGGCGTCAACAGACCCTGATCAGCTCTGCAGTGACTTCAGGGGCTGTATTTCCCCTGTAACTGGGGTTCCTGTATCAGCCCCAGTAACAGGGGAAATCACCATATTAGAAAAAAAAAAAAAAAAGTTAAAGGGAATCTGTCGCCAATTTTTTTTTACTTATTAAATCAAGCCCCTGATCCATATTCTACAATCAGTAAATAAAAACGACTGAGAGGAAAAGATTTCTCTATTCAGCCGTCTAAATATGTTTGGGAGGGAGGGGGAGGGAAACATTCTTGCTTGCACTGCTTTAACAGCAGTCGGAGAGATACTTTACAGCAGCTTCATGCACATAGGATTCTTAAGACAGATTCTGTCCCATAGACTTGTATAGGAGAGTTTTCACTGTGAAGGGAGGGGATAGGGGGAGTTGTGACATCTCCTCTTGTGACTGGTGGATTCTGTGTTATCTGTACAAAATGGTGTCTCCTTTCAGTGTGACCCTGCTTTTATTGATAGGCCGTGTTCACGCGGCTCATTCCCGACGGATTTGTGAGCCGGATTGCGCTCACAAATCCGGCGTGAATAAGGGGCGGGACGTGGCGGGGCCGGAATGCCGCTCCCCGGCCCCATAGACAATGCATGGTTTACGGCGCGTACGCGCCGTAAATAATGTTCATGTCACTTTGTCGTCCCCCCCCCCCCCGCGGCCGATTTGCCGAGTGGGGAGGAGCGACGGAATCCACTGTTCTCTATGAGAGCAGTGGATTACCGTAATTACTCCGACGGATTGGCACCGTACTGCAGCGCAAATCCGGCGCGGAATACAGTGCCAATCCGCTGAGAAATAAGCCGTGTGAACAAGGCCATAATGAGCAGACTGCTGAAAAGCTCTCTAAACAGAGCAGGAAGTGTCAGACAATTATTAGGCTTAGTGGCCAAAGTGAAAACTGCAGGACTTAAGAGTTACTAAACAAATACTGAAAGTGATATGGAAAATAAAAAAAAAACATAACCAAAGATTTCTAAAAAATGTGTTTAACATAAAAATGTGAGTTAAACAATAAGTCATTTTTTGATGACACCTTCCCTTTAAGAATTAATCCCCCGGGGTCTTTTTCTGACCTTAGGGATATGTCCACACGGCGTGTTCTGTCTGTGTTAATATACGTTATTAGATGCATGTTTGGATACTTCTTTTATACCCAAACACGCAGATAGCCATGAGCAGTGTGATTTTACACTGCTTGCAATGGAACACACACATCGGCGTTCAGACAAGTGATCGCCGATGCGCGCTTACTTGCATCTTTCGGATCCATTCTAAGAATTGACATGTCAATTCTTGATCCGAAAGATCAAAACAGATCAAGGCGCTTTTGAGACGAGGATTTGACGCCGATTTGGATGCTGAAAATTCAGTGTTCAAATCAGCCGTGTAAACTTACCAATCTGCCAAATTATTGAATTCCTTAAGTTTCTGCTATTTCTGATCTGTTTTGTCGTTTTTAGCTTAATAATGTAGCTCACTTGCTTCGATACCTCTTTAGGACACATATGTAGAATTCCTATGAACAGCTAGTAAATGCAAAGTCAACACTTGAAATTAACTCTGGACATTTACTCCTTTTTAAAAATAAAAAAAAATAAAAAAAAAATAAAATAAAAGCCTATACTCCCCTTCCCCTGATCCGCAGTTGCGGTGCGTTGTCTCTATGGTCTAGTGTTTTCTCTTTCTTTTACTTTTGAATGAGCACTTCACTGCTGCTGACTGGCTGTAGTGGTCACATGACACCACTTACATCATCATTTAGAGCTGTTCACTTCCGAATGATGAAGTAAATGAATGGCGCCTCACCACATGCCTGTTCTGAAGCAGTATACTATAAGCAGAAGACCAGAGAGACAGCGCTGAAACCGAGAGAAGGGGGGTGTAGGCATTTTTATATGGTCCCTGGAGCATCATAATATTTTTGGTAATACATGGACATCCTCTTTAATTGGTCATGAAATAATGAGGTAACCAGCTGAACCAAACCATGGCACTGCTCCTCAGTCATTTGCCAATTACTATGGAGCCTGTGAAAACGTAGAAACTATGAAGAGAAAATAGCTGTAATTCCTAAACTACTAATGAAATATCTTTGTTAAACTCCTTTTTTAAGCTGAAGGGTCTACAACTTCAATCACATATTGATGGCTTTGTTACAAACCTATTGTTCTAGTGTGCAGGGTCCAATGCTGGAAATTGTGTCACTGTCCACATACCGATTAGTGTTCTTTTTTATACATTGTTTCCCCCAAAAATAAAAAAAATTAAAACAAAAAAAAAAAAAAAAAAAATCTTGGCAGGTGAAACTTTTTTTTCTCTGATATATTAGCTCCAGTTAAAGAGAAAATACAGCCACCTGTACTAACTGCAGGGCCGGGAGGCTTCCTGCATATCTGCACTGTGTATACAGTGCTCATTTAGCGCAGTAATTACACCCAACAGGAAGGCAGGGACAGTAACACACTATCCCTGCCTTGTCAGTGGAGAGCAAGCTATTGTTGGTGGCCAGCTCTCCTCTCTCACAGCTGCACAATTAGGCCTCGTTCACAAGGCTTATTTCGCAACGGATTTGCAGCTGTATTTACGGCGGCAAATCCGTTGCGAAATCAGTTACAAACAAGTAACTGTCAGTTTTACATTGATTTTAATGGGAAATATGTGTCGTCGTTCAGACGACACTTATTTCCGTTCCGGATTGCGGCCGCAATCCGGCCGTAAAAACAATGTGCATGTGAATTATTTCCGGACAGATTCACCACCTATAATGAATGGGGATGGTGAATCCGTCGCGAAATCAGTTCCAAATACGTGCCACACTTAGGGGCACTTATTTGAAACCGATTTTCACCTGATTTCGGAACGTATTTACGATCGGCAATCCGACGTCAATACGTTCTGAAATAAGCCGTGTGAACATTGCCTTAGTGTGAAGCATGGGCAGTTGGCATCTAGTTAAGAAATGTAAAAACCTGTCAGGAAAACTAAGGCTGCATTCCCATGGCAGATTCCACACCAAAATCAGGGAGCATTTCTCACAAAAACCCATGTGGAACAGCATCCCATTATATTTACTGGGAAGCCACTGCATTGCTTGTATGTGCAGAAATTTTAACACACATTCTGTGCGTCATGCATAGCCAGAGATGGTTTAGCATTTTGTATTTCCATTGTGGAAACTGCAGTGTTAGGGAGGTCACTTAGGGTGGGTTCCCACTACCGTAGTGCATTCAGTGCAGGTATCCATTGGGGTACTGTGAAAAAGGTACCTGGTGGACAACGCAACACAGCTTTGGTGGCCCCATAGAGGATGGTAGAATAACCTGCATTGGTTACGTTTGCTCTATGCCCGGCGCACACATTTTTCTGCGGGACTCAATACGTTGTAGACTATGCTATTGAATCCCATAAAACAAGCATATGCACTGGAAAACAGAGCAAACATAGCTTGTGCTGGGCTACATCTGCTCTATTATCTCCCAAGGGATCACCGAGGCTGTGATGCAGTATCCACCGGAGTACTTTTTTCAGGTACTCTGATGGATACCTGCAATGATTGCATTGACGTAGTGGGAACCTACCCTAAGTGACATCACTTAAGCCGCACAGTTTCCAAAAAGGAAACATCGAAATGCAATAGGCTAAACCAACTCCGGCTACGCATGAAATCAGCCAACCACAAGATGAAATCTGCAGCAGAGAAACAAGTATTTCTGCCATGGATACGCAGTGCATTTTTCAGTATGGAAAAGTCCACCATGTGGACAGAGCCTTAGTACTGTGTTTTTATTAAATGTTTTTTTACGAAAACTAATTGAAGTCTATAATATCCATTAGGATAAATGCGCAGCTTTCACCTGTTTTAATAAAATGTCTCAGCATACAAGTCACCTGACATCTTTATTCCCAATCTCAAGTAATTCCCCACACTTACCAACTTTCAGGAAGGTTTTCAGTTCAAGAGGGCGTATTGGCTGCTTTTCCAGTCTGCCATATGTTTCTGCAATATTCTCTACTTCCACTTTTGGGCATTTGAATAGATCGAACGTGCCATCTCTGTTCTGGACAAAACTTCGGGTAATTTCTAGGGGCATCTAGACAGAGTAAGAAAAAAAGCCATTTGTGTTGTATAATACTATTACAGTAAACGTATTCTAATTTACCAGATTTTTCGGACTACAAGATGCACTTCCCCCCCCCTTCACCCCCTCAAATTTGGGGGGGAAAACAGGGGTGCGTCATATGGTCCGAACATACTGAATGCGGCCGCTGGCTTCCCGCAGCATCACTCCTCTCCTGCCGCCGGGAGATCGCTCAGTGCGGCCACGTCCAGTACAGCCCTATTATGCAGGGATGGAGCTGGCAGCCGTGCTCCATCCCTGTGCTTAACGCTTTAGATGCCGCGACTGCAGCCCCTAGCTGTAATTGTGGGGGAAGCGATCAGCTGCCATGGCAGCAGGAAGCCTCATGCAGGCTTCCACAGCTGCCATGTACAGGGTATGTACACCTAAGGCAGGGTGTAATAGGTAATGAATGAAATCCCTATGTACAGCAGTACTGCTGTATATAAGACAAGGAAGTATGCCCCTAGTGGTCAAATACCCTAGGGGGACTAAGTATTAAAGTAAAAAAAATAAAAATAAAATAAAAAAGTTTAAAAAAAAAAAAATCTTAAAAGTTCAAATCACCTTTCTGCCGTTTTACAAATAAAACAAAATTAAAAAGTTACACAGGTATCACTGCGTCCGTAAAAGTCCAATCTAATAATATATAACATAATTTGTCCTGTCCACCATAGAAGAAAAAAAATTCATAACACCAAAATTGAGGTTTTTTTGGTTATGAATAAAAAGTGCTCAAAAAGTCACATGTACCCCAAAAATAATACCAATAAAAAAACCTACAGTTCAGCCACACTTTTTTTGTTTCAAATTTTTATTCCCTATTTTCCCCCTCTAAAACCTAGGTGCATCTTATAGTGAAATTCTATAAGCACAGGTCACAGGTATACATCAGAAAAGGTTTCAGGTTTATTTGCCAAATGTTCACTACAAATGTGACAAAAAGTCAAAAATAGGGTTGGGGAGAAGGGGGTTGACGTTATTTCCACATTAATGTATGTGACCTCAAATATATACATATAACATGGCAGTTCAATGAACACATGCAATACATCAAGTGTTAAAACAAAGTGAACTTAATTTTATTAAACAGCATCAAGTCACGCAGGGATGTGAACATTAGACTGTAATTGACACGTTAGACAAAGCCTGACATGCACATCATAGTACGTTGTATATTAGATCAATTGCATCTACAATGTACAATTTCAGTGAAACCATTTAACCGCTCCACTGCCGCCCGAGAGCACAGATCAATGGCTTCAATGAGATCACTGAGGTCATCATACAAGGCCTTTTAAGTTATTACTATGCCCATCCATCATCTATGTTAGTCTTTTTCTTCGCTTACCATCGTCACATTATTCCAACAAGGTATTTGCAACTGGTGGACAGAGTTGACCGCTCCTCCTTTTTCCTGGCCCAATTTTTTTCCTATGTATGTTCCTCTAATCCCTCTTAAAGGGTTTACTTTTTATTTACCGTGTATATAATAGTAAATCATAAAAAATGTTAATGTACAAGCATTGCAAATGCCACACTTGTATCTATTTTCTACCAATGCAACAGGCCCCATCTCGAAAAACAAAATGGTACAGCCCACATACCTGTCCACAGTAATGGCTCCCATGGAGTAACCGTATGGACTAAACATTTGTCAGCCTCTGAAAATGGTGACGCAAACTTACAAAAATGGCATTAATGACAACCTGACATGGTCACCGAGAGAAGGTATATGTGCTGGCTTTCCTTTTAACAGGTAACTTTCTTAACGTGCAAAACCCATAGAGAGACAGCAGTTTTACAAATAAATCCTCACAGTGAAGAAGTTCCTGGAATAATCATACTAAGGCTATGTTCACACGGTGTAATTGCGGTGTGTACAGTACGTGCCGCAATACGGCGGGTGATTTGGGAGTCGCGTTGATCAGCGCGTACTCCCGAAGCACGGGTGGGTGGGTGGAGGTTTGAAAGTTGGCAGCCCGCCGGCCCCATAGACATTCATTACTCGCAGCGCGTAATCGCTTCAAATAATTGACATGTCACTCATCTCCCCGCACGTACAATACGATCATATTGTATGCGCGGGGGGCCGAGGTGTCATCCATAGTTCTCTATGAGAGTTATCGATTACCGTACTTGCAGGGCGCATTTAGGCGCCGATTAAGCGCAATGCGCGGCGAAATACGCCCGCAATTATGCAGCAAAATAAGCCGTGTGAACACTGCCTGATTATTCCACCATTATTCCTACTCCCTCCTAGAGGTCACTTAACCCTGCTACTAGCTGACTGACAGACGGTCACATCAATGATGTCATGTTTACTCCAAAAAGAGTCATAACTATGGACAGGAGTTAAGGCTGTACCAGATTTTTTTCTAGCCAGGAGCCTACGGCATAGGTATAAAAGAATTTTTAATACATGCATGTTAGAAAATCTGTGAACTTCTACTACATACATAATAAAAACAATGAAAAGTGGATAAGCCCTCAAAAGGGTTTTCTCACAGCGCGAAAGCTTGATGCAATTCGGCCCTGAATGTGAATGAGGAGGGTGGTGCTAGCGGCCGTCCTCCTCATTCACTTCTATCGCAGTTCTCAGTAGAGCAGAGTGTGTGTGCTTGGCTATGTTCGAAAGCTTCCACAGAAGTGAATGAAGAGGACGTCCACTAGCGCCACCCTCCTCATTCACATCCATGACTGGCTCGCAGCGAGCTGCAGGTGGCCAGCGAAGCCAATTTTGCATTGTGAGAAAACCCCTTTAAATCTTCATATTTTCATCGTTTGTTCCATATCATTTTTTCCACTTTGTTACGGTACATCCACTTTATATATTAGAATTGCCTGTCACTTGTGTATATTTTTATTATATGACATTATGTCTTCTTATCACAAGCATCCCTCCAACCCTAGAGCTGCTGTAATTCAATCTTCCTATCAGAACATTATTCCGTCTCTGATCATTTATACATTTGTTATCTGTTATGCCGATGCATAGTATAAATATAGTTCATTTTATTTCCTTTCAGCACAGTATTACCATCCATTGCTATACGGTTTACATCAACCATTCATCAGAACTCATTACGGCCTAGTTTATATATGTAATTTTTGCCAATTCTGGAATATTTCCCAGTTCATTGTATCTTATTTTACTGTTTTTTCCATGATGAATAATGATCGCTCCCTGCAGTGAGTTCTGATAAAGGATTTTTCCTACTTAAGGGGCTTTACTTTTACTTAACATCACTTTCATTTCCTTGCCGCTCCTATTTGGGCAGCACTTTTGCCTTTTGGTTTTTTGCACTCCACCCATCCTCACAGGCTTTTAAATCAGTGCAGTGTATTCAGTAGCTGGTGCCTTCACATTCTTAAAGGTAGGTGTGGACGGCCACAGAGAAATATAACGCAAGTGTAATGTAGTGTAGGACCCACCTGCATTGAGGTCTCGTTGAAGTTCAGAGGTGGGCTTAAGCAGTTTTGATCAAAAATGTGAACTAAGAACCTCAAAAAACTCATGTTTTTAAGCAGGAATGTTGTTTTCATATATTCTAATATAGTATGCTGCTGATATGGTTATGTGTATTTATATTACAGCCACGACAGATGCACCCATACTTATTTTTTAAGAGGTTTTTTGGATGTGCAGAACCAAATATTGTTTTTGAATTGTTTTTGAAAAGCACTTTTGCTCCACAGGCTTCCTGTCAGGAGTCAAGGAGTTGTGCCAATTTGCTTCCCAACAATGCCCGAGTAGCTTCTCCATAGTTTCCTTGCACCTACTACTATGGAGACCATACAGAATTCCACCACTCATGGTGCATCACATGGGTGAGGCTAAAGTTCCAAGACCAAAGAAGGTTTTGACACAGAGAGCAGGGATGTAGAAGGTCTTGACGCAGAAGAACCGGCTCTCCACATTCCACAAAGGACACAGCCAGCGCTTGGCAAACGCAGCGGCACTAGCACAGGGAGCAGGCGCCCTATTGGATTCAGAGCGCCAGCATGCACCTCCACATTACTCTATTAAAGAGAACCTGTCACATAGATTATGCCCCCCTGGCTGAGGACAGCACAAGCTAGTGTCAGACCTGCTGTTTCCAGCGCTGTGCACCTTATTCTGTAAGATGCTGGAGTTTTCGTGTATTTAATGCTCAAATCTGCAGTTTTCAGCCAGAAAAGTCATTCGAAGAGTCCTTCAGAGTGTCAGTTTTTCTCAAACCCCGCCCACCTGAGGCTAGCCCCGCCCACCTCAACTGACAAACCTATAACTTTGAATAGGTAGAAACATGTGAATAACTGCCAGTGGGCGGAGCTAGCCTTTGGTGGGTGGAGCTAACGCCTACTCATTTATAAGATTTGAGGGGTAAATGCTCTAAAACTCCAGCATCTTACAGAATAAGGGACACAGCGCTGGAAACAGCAGGTCTGACACTAGCTTGTGCTGTCCTCAGCAAGGGGGGGCAAAACCTATGTGACAGGTTCCCTTTAAGCAACTCTCAGCTGGTTGCACAGCTCTACCCAGTCACCCTAGCCTCCCTCTAAAGGCGCTTACAGGGTAACCAGAATGCTGATGAGGCCCTCAGTGAAAAGGAGTTTGACCTCCTTATTTACAGGGTCACTGGGCACCTCTGAATGCCAGGTTACCGTTTGTAAAATCACCTACATTTGGACCAAGCAGACTTCGTAGGAAGTCTTAGGTGGCTGCCTTCTCTAGCTGCTATAGCAAGCAATACACCATGAAGGGTAGAATTGGAGGTAGAGTAACTACGAAACCAACAGCCTTTTAATCATTTTGTTATTTAACCCCGCCCTGACATACTGGACCTTTACTGTAGCCCTACAGCACAACATTTAACCACCTTCCTGCTAGGAGACTACATCATCCCAATCACATCAATATCCTAATCACTGTATGAATTTACATTTAGGTGTACACTTGTCTTGCTTTTTAAAAGAAAACTAAAGTCACACTATTTAGCAGTATATGTACTTCTTAAAGGGATTGTCTCACAACAAAGATTAGCTTTCAACATGTAGGGACAGGTAATTGAAGACTTTTTCCAAATATATCAGTCTTTTGATTTTACTGTAGTCAAGCAATGACATTTTATCTGCTCCATAGGTTTCTAAGGATACCTGTACATACAATAGACCAGCTCACTCCAGATAAGCAACAGATTTCACTCCTCAGAGCACTTGTAGCATTGTTTACTTACCGTTTACATCTTCTACACTGCTTTCTGTAAGGTCGCGGCTTGTTACAGAGAAGCTTAATATGCTAATCACTGCTATAGACCCACCCACAGCCGGATGAAACAGGAGTGACTGAAGAGCAGGTGGTGACTGTGAAACTGTATAGTGAGAAAACCCTTTGAAGTGTAACTTTCATTGTTTTATGAACGGATTTCTGTTTTTCTACGCTCTTTTTGTTCACTATATTCAGGCCAGAAGGGAACCAAAAAGGTGCCCTGAGTGCAGCTCAATTGCCACTATATACTCCTAGCACAATGCCCGCAGTTTAAAGAGGTTTTCTCACCATGCTGTTTCACAGGCCTGCTCTTCACAGCTAACTTCAGGATCCTACTTCCTCTTCAGGCTGTGGGTGCTTCTACAGCGGTAACTATCAGCTTTGCTATTCCTATCTGAGCCTGTTAGAGAGACATTAGCAATGGAGGGGTTTGAACAGCAGGGTGCAAGGCTACAGAGCTCTCAAGGGTTGAAATTTGTCAGCAAAAGATAAACAAGCTCCCATGCTGCTGATAAGACACACCTGGGAGGGGCATCACCATCGCAGCCAGGGCTGCTAGAGCAAAAATTTGGTAAGTAACCTAAGAAACCTTCTAAAAGCAAGCATTAAATAAGAACTGCTCTAACTCTAAAATTAAGCAAAACCAGAACAGCAAAATATTTTGAAATAATCTTTATTCACCTTTGCCTACATGTTAAAGCTAATCAATGTGACAGGAATACCCCTCTAACATAACCTTTCCCGGCCTTGTCTCATTTCGAATTATGGTGATGCCTTATGTGCACATATTTATTTGACTTTTACTCGGAATAAGCAAATAAGCACTTGGCTTCCCGTACTGCTTACAATAAAGCTAAATGGTCATCTTTGAAAGAAACCCCATTTTTCTTAGTTGTTTTTCTCTTGCCTCCAATATGGTAACCATTTAGATAAGCTAGTGTCAGACCTACTGTTTCCAGCGCTGTGTCCCTTATTCTGTAAGATGCAGCAGTTTTAGAGCATTTAATGCTCTAATCTGCAGTTTTCAGCCAGAAATGAGTCATATAAAGAGTCAGTTTGTCATGCCCCGCCCACCTGAGGCTAGCCCCACCCAACTCAACTGACAAAGCTATCACTTTGAATAGGTAGAAACATGTGAATAACTGTCTGTGGGCGGGTCTAGCCTTTGTTAGGCGTAGCTAACACCTACTCATTAATAAGATTTGAGCATTAAAAACTCTAAAACTGCAGAATCTTACAGAATAAGAGACACAGCGCTGGTAACAGCAGGTCTGACACTACCTTGTGCTGTCCTCAGCAAGGGGGGAAAAACTTATGTGCCAGGTTCCCTTTAAGTAGCTGTAAACAGTCGCCATTTCTTACCTCCGGTGTGTCGAAGATCTGTTTAACATGTAATATGTTGGTGATGTGCCAGGTATATTTGGAGAAGGTCCCCAAGGGAAGGGCATCCTTTCTAACAAAGGCTAGAAAACACAGACATTCAGTAAAAATTGTGTAATAACAATACCACACCAGTCCAGCCCACTCTGTGCATAGCAGTACTTGCTATATTCTCTTTATCAGTACTTTTACTAATAGGCGCTTTAGGACAATGTTTACTCTTTCGGCACACACCAATTACATCAGACCCCCATTCTCATATAAGTTTTTAAAGTAGACACTTGGCACAAAATGAAAAGTTCACCTAACACATTACACTCAAGTGCACCTTCATGCAACTTTGCATCAAAAAATAATCATTTGTAAAGAATGTATATTAATTCATATTTGTGATTCCAAGTCTAAACCAAGCAAAGCCGGAGATGTATATCTCTAAAAAAAAAAAAAAAAAAAAGTTAAATATGTCCAGAGTTTATATATGACAGTTATGCCTACGCCTATATTCCCAGGTTATCACGTCTGCCAGAAATAGACCAACATTTGTGATTTAGATGCAGATAAAAATTTGTGTTGTTGGTCTGAATATATACAGTTGAAACCAGAGGTTTACATACACAATATAAATAGACACATATGAATGTTTTTCTCACTATCTGACATGAAATCAGAATAAACTTTACCCGTTTTAGGTCATTTAGGAACCAAAATTATTTATATTTGCCAAATGCCAGAAAAATGAGAGAGAGTTTTTAAGGCATTTTTATTACTTTCTGCAAAGTCAAAAGTTTACATACACTGAGATTACTTTGCCTTTAAACAATCTGGGACATCACATATGATAATGTCATGTCTTTGGAGGCTTCTGGTTTATTGGCAACATCTAAGTTAATTGGATACACACTTGTGGAGGTATTTTAACGCACACCAGAAACACGCTGCTTCTGTGTGTAACATCACTGGAAAGTAAAGAAATCAGCCAAGATATCAGGAAGAGAATTGTGGACTTGAACAAGTCTGGATCATCCTTGGGTGCAATTCCCAAATATCTGAAGATGCCTCGTTCATCTGTACAAATGATTATACACAAGTACAAACAAGATGTGAATGTCCAACTATCATACCGCTCAGGAAGGAGACAGGTTCTGTGTCTCAGAGATGAACATGCTTTGGTCCGACATGTGCATATCAACCCAAGAACAAAAAGCAAAAGACCTTGTGAAGATGCTGCCGGAAGCTGAGAAGATTGTGTCATTATCCACAGTGAAACGAGTACTGTATCAACATGGGCTGAAAGGCCACTCTGCCAGGAAGAAGCCATTACTCCAAAAGAAACATATAAAAGTCAGATTAAAGGGATTGTCTCACTACACTACTACTTCTACTAGGCTGCAGTAGAAGCCAGGTCTGAAGCTATAGCAACCAGTGCTGGCAGCCTAGCATGAGAGATTGAACAGGTCTGTAGCTATAGTGACCTGAGGAGCTGATGCAGCCCATACAAGAGGGGATATCAAGGAATAGGTAGGACACGGTTAATGGACACATATTGCAATGTGACTTGTTTCTGCAAGATCTTTAACATAAAAAGCTTGTAGTGAGACAACCCCTTTAATTTTTGCAAATGTAAACAGGATCAAAGACCTACATTGTGGTCTGACGAAACTAAAATTGAACCGTTTGGTCATAATGATCATCGTTACGTTTGGGAAAAAAAAAAGGGAGAAGCTTGGAAACCTAAGAACAACATCCCAACTGTGAAACACGGGGGTGGCAGCATCATGTTGTGGGACTTCATGAGGAAAGAAGATTATGTGGCAATACGGAAGCAACATCTCAAGACATCAGCCAGGAAGTTAAAGTTTGGGCGGGAATGGATCTTCCCAATGGACAATGACCCGAAGCATACTGCCAAACTGGTTACAAAGTGGCTTAAGGATAACCAAGTCAATGCTTTGGAGTGGCCATCACAAAGCCCTGATCTCAATCCTTTATGGGCAAAGCTGAAAAGGCAGGTGTGAGCAAGGCGACCTACACACATGGCTCAGTTACACCAGTTCTGTCAGGAGGAATGGGCCAAAATTCCTACCAACTATTGTGAGAAGCTTGTGGAAGAACATGCAAAACGTTTGACCCAAGTTATACAGTGTAAGGGCAATGCTACCAAATACTAATGAAATGTATGTACATTTTTGACTTTGCAGAAAGTAATAAAAACGCCTTAAAAAATTCTCTCAACTCTGGCTCCATCTGTGGCAGAGTGGTTTAAAGAGGTTTTGCATTAGCAGCGTATGGAGGAGGTCAGGGCGGAACATTCTCTAACCCCTGATAGGTTTTATATAATGTGGGGAGATTGGATAGAATTTACCTCATTGCCGGCTTACAACAACTTTAATTGAGCGTTGGTGACTGGACCTCTGGATCGCTCTCTCATATAGATTGGGTTGAATGTCTAAGGCGGGTTTCGGGGAGAGGAGGCCCCATCGGGCCGTGCTCAGGATGCCGACTGTTTATTGGTCTCACACTTGTTTTCGGTTTCGATTTTTATAGCTTTATAATCTACAGTAAGGTTCCTTTCTTCTTCTTTTAGTGCAATTTCTATATATTAGTAGTGCTAAGGGCTTATTAGTTGCTCTATCTACTGAAAAGGTTAATTACTGTCATCCATGCTTGTATTCTGTTCCTCATCCTTTGGACGACATTGCAGTTTCTTGATATCTTTGTAATCTTATTGTCTGAAAGCAGATGTTTATTTGATTTTGCCTTATTGTACTCTTTTTATGACTTTGCAATAAAATTGCTTTTGAATACGGAAAAAAAAATCTCTCATTATTCTGGCATTTGGCAAATATAAATAATTTTGGTTCCTAATTGACCTAAAACAGGTAAGGTTTATTCTGATTTCATGTCAGATAGTGAGAAAAACATGCAGATCTGTCTATTTATATAGTGTGTGTAAAAGTCTGGTTTAAACTGTATAGGAGTTGATTCGATGCAACAGCTAATTTTCTCTGTAAAATTTTTTAGATAAATCTGCAACACATGTTTTAACTCATCACAGAAAAAAATGGGACAAAAATTAAAATATGAATCACAGAAGAATAGAGGCTTACTTACTGATCCTCATGAAGGTCAAAAACCAATTCCCAATATTATTCACAGAAGCTACAATGCCATATGGGGAGGTTCTACAGGTGTACAGTACTAATAGACGACCACTCACACACCTATATATGAGGGCAGTGGCTACCTTAATATCAAATCTGCACAAAAATAAAAAGTTTATATAGGGTGCCAATCATGCAGTTATGTATATTGCAGTGTGCTGGCGTAATAGCCAATTGGTGAAGCCACAAGTATTCAACTAGGTAGGCTGTCCAGCACCAGGTAAGTGTGCAACACCAAAATTGACATCCCATACCTCCCATATTGGCAAATACAGAAGCTTAAGTGGCAGTTTCCAACAGAATACAGAAAAAGCACTGTGCTCTGAAGGAGAGATTGCGCAAGTGCTAAATGCAGATGAAGCAGCCCCTCTCTCTGTGCGACAAGGGGGCTGCATGACATTAACTTAGCACATAAATAGAGGAATGCGCTTGATAGTTTGACCAAAATATGCATGCCTACATGTGGAATAGAAAGGGGAACATCTCTCCTTGAGGAGAGCACCAGTTAAGGCGTGTATCATGCCAGTATCGCTCTACTCTACACTTATGAGGGGCAAAACCCCGAAATGGCTGTATGTAGATGAGTGATATTGGCTTGGCTAATATTCCTTTTTGCTTCTCAAAGATTTGATGAATCAGAAGTAAATTGTGGATTTGTTACATCCAACAGAGGGCGCAGCGAGCTTCCCAGCTTCTTTCCTATAATGCCTTGTGATATGCATGTGGGATGTCAATAACAACACGTCATACATGATACTGCCATCCCATAGAAGCCTCTTTATGTGCAAAGTTTGCCACCATCGCCCATTAGGAGAGTGGACAGAAGGTCTGTTTTATCAGCATTTTGCACTTGTGCAATCTCCCCTCCAGCGGTTTTTCTGTATTCTGTGGGAAACTGTAACTTAAAGGGGTTGTCTCACTATGAAGATCATAGTTGAAAATGTGGGGACCAAAAATCTAAGGATGTACGTCCTTGGTTACTATTGGCAAAGTGCTACGGTTTTAGAGAATGGGCTGGTTTACATGTGCTTAGCAACGGTGTTTGTTTATTGGTCAGGGAAGCATTCTGTCCTGCCCATGCAAAGGAAAGGCAGTTAAGAGGAGGGGCAGGGATGTGTGTATTGGCAGGCAAGGAGAAGCAGTGAGAGGACATGCAGGGGGGTTGTGTGTATTGTATCCTCTTCACTGCTTCTCCTCCTTGCCTGCCAATACACACATCCCTGCCCCCTCCCCTTAACTGCCTTTCCTTTGCATGTGCACGACAGAATGCTTCCATGACCAGTAAACAAACACCGTTGCTAAGCACATGTAAACCAGCCCGTTCTCTAAAACCGTAGCACTTTGCCAATAGTAACCAAGGACGTACATCCTTAGATTTTTGGTCCCCACATTTTCAACTATGATCTTCATAGTGAGACAACCCCTTTAAGCTTCTGTATTTGCCAGTATGGAAGGTGTGGGATGTCAATTTTGGTGCTGCACACTATTAGGGTACTGGACAGCCCACCTAATTGTATAGAAGTGACATCACCAATTGGCTGTAATGCCAGCACAGTGCAATACACAACTGTATAAATGACAGTCTACATAGCATTATTTTTCCTTCATGCAGGTATGATAGTGAGTGGTCACCTATTATTATTTTGCACCTGTGGAATCCTCCCATTTGGCATTGAGGCTTCTCTGAATCCTATTGGGAGATGGTTTCTGATCTGCCTCAATTTGCAATATTAAACTGAATAATGTGACCCCACGCATATATGAACACATGCCACAGCTGCTGTGTGGCAGGACATTGTAGTACCTGTAGTGCAGTTGGGAAGCCGCATCCTTGCATTACCCATGGACAGCCTCTGTGACAGAGCATCAAAGAAGGATTGGGGAATGTGAAACACCAATGGCTCTGGTTTACCTTGAAGAATGAACAAGTAAAAGGGGTAAACAAATCTCACAAAGCAACATACACCGTGTCACAAAAATAGTTCCATATACAGCAATATTTTTACAGTTACACGTCAATGGGAGTCACAACAAGGGTTTGCAATGGAGTTGAGGACAGACCCCTAATCCATTTCAGTTTTAAGATTAAAATGATCTACATAAGCCAAGTAAATCTGTATATAATTTGCATTAAACATCCAGTACTAGTTCTTAAAAGGATTATACAGAGTTCGGCTGGGTTCACACAGCATTATTTGCTACGTTGCAGGTATTGGTCAGAGTATCAGGGAAAAAAGGAACCCAGATAGATGCCGTGACAAGGCCATGGCCGGCCCATGCACATTAATGGAACAAGCATGAAAAGCATATACCGCTGGCAAATAGAACAAATGTAGTCCAAATAGGACTACATTTGTTCTATCAGTGTCTATGGGCTGGCCACGGCTATATCATAGTATCCACAGGGAACTTTTCCCCCCCCCAATACTCTGACAGACACCTCTGATGTAGTCAACAACGCTGTGTGAACCCAACCTTAGAAACATATGGCTGATTTATTCCAGAAGCAGCGAGACACCTGTCCATGAGTTATGTCAACTCCATTGAAGTGAATTCAACTGCAACACTATATACAAGCTGTAGACAGGTGCAACTTTGTTTTAGGAGGGGAGCGTGAAATAGTAAATTTTTTCTTCTCCTGTATGTTAATTTATTTATTTTCAGGTTGGTGGTAAGGATGGAAGTTGGAGGGGTGGGGGAAGCAGAGTCAATGTTTTTTTGGTTTTTTTGGGGGGTGGTGGTGCGGGGGGGTTCCTACTGGTAAAGCAATATGAAAATGTATTCACTTGCCTTTGCCCCAACCCCACATTTGTACAGTTGCTAGCTGGCTGTACCACCCCAGCCAAGATACAATGCCAGGTTTATTGACTGGTGGCTGCTTCCACACCAGTCACTGTGCAGTTTGTTATGTTAAAATTAGTGTACAGTATCTGGTGTAAAGTTTTTACATAACCAAAAAAAAAAAAAAAAAAAATCACCAGCAAATTTGATGCCAACATATAAGCAACAACAAATGCTGGAAGAGTTTAACAAATGCAGATCTGAACATGTAATACAAATATGCTTTCAAAGTTCTTTACTTTTTATGTAGATTAATTCTATATATACCAGAGGTGCAACATGAAGCTTCTGGTCCCAATGCATAATCTGTAGCCAGCCCACCACCAACCATGTACCATTCATGAATACTAGTGTCACCTCATGTAGCAGGGGCCTGCGGGTCCCCTCAAGCACCAGGGCTCGGGTATAAATGCTACTTTTTCACCCTCTATAGCTAAGCCTCTAATGTAATCTATGGAATGGTGTTCTACAGTGGACGTGCATGTAAATGCAGTTGTTTAACTACAATCCCCAGTTAAAAATGTATGTGATAAATTTTCACTCCCATGAATACAGCTACTCACCATCAAACTGAAAATGCATGGTCTGGTGGATCCTCTCCGTCACACTGGCCAACCATTCTAAGAAAGTCAAAGACACCTGGCATTCATTCAGCAGCTGACTTGGCACTGAGAAAAAAACGTGGAAAAGTATGATCATCATCTTAGGTGATGAGTGAGGACAAGACTGAGATAGGGGTTATTTAGTGAAGTTTAAAAGGGGTTTTGCCACAAAGTAAAGTTGACGTGGGAAACTTGCAAATGAAATAACAAACATTTTCACCATTCATTATTAAAAATTCTGCAGCGTTTTGGTCTTAGCTGCTCCTTTAGTGATCCATTGTTTACAGCTCGTCTCCAGGGGATACGACCAGGGCTGAGAGCTTCTCAGTCCTGTTCAGACATTACCTCTCCTCTCAGACAGCTACTGAGTGTTCAACCCCCAGGTGCTGTCATTCTACTCTCGTCCTCTGTTCTCTTTTGTAATTAGTCAAACAGTGCAAATAAATAAAAAAGAAACCTGAACGAGATTTGTGCATTGATGGAGAGAAAAAAAACCAAAAAACACAGGTTTGGTTCTTGCAGGGATTTAAACCTAGCACTCGTGTCTGGAGGCAAAAAATTACCCCTCAGCTACTCACAATGCTTTGCATAAAAATACCTTTCTTTGACTACAGAGCGGAAAGGCCTGGTGAGGTCACCCTGCTGGGTCACATGATATGAAACTCAAACAAATCACACACGCCGCCTTCTGAGCACACACAGCTGAAGAGCTGGATGCAGGAGGTATGAAATGAGATCGTGGCAAAACCCCTTTAAGGGACTGAATGGAGGGATATCCTCTTCACTGTTTACCAGGCGCAGCGGCTAGTGATAGTGGCTGTGCCTAGTATGGCAGCTAAATCCTATACAAGCAAGTGGAAAAGAGCTGCAGTACCAGGCACAGCCACTGTAAAATATACGGCGCTGTACCAGGTAACCAATGAATGTACATACTTACTGAATGCACACACTTTCCCATAGTGGCACCCATTACAAAAGAAAACATTACAATGTTAGTCTGAAGAGGACAATACCCTACATGTGGGTGTAAACTGCTGTTTGGGCGCATGGCCGGAGCGCACAAGGGAGGGAGCGCTATTTGGCTTTTGGAACGCAGATTTTGGTGGGGCCATGTCGCATTTGCAAAGCCCCCAAAGTAGCAGAACAGGCGAAACATTCCAGAAGTCGCCCCATTTTGGATTCAACACCCATCAGGGATCTCATCTAGGGGTGTACTGTGCATTTTGGATGCACAGGTGTTCCATAGTTTTTTTTTAGCATTGGGCAATGAAAATGGGGGGAAAAAACGCAGTTCGGTCATTGTTTTTTTGAGTTTCAATTTTACAGCATTCACCGTGCAGTGTAAATGATGTGATAACTTTACTATGGGGGTCGGTACAATTACAATGATATAGATTTTATATAGTTTTTTCTGTTTTATTACTTTTACACAGTAGAAATATGTCTATAAAAAATTGCGTTTTTATGTTGTCCTATTCTGACAGCCATAACTTTTTTATTTTGCTGTGTGCAGAGCTGTGTATGGGCTTGTTTTTTGCGGGATGAGTTGAAGTTTTTATTAGTATCATTTTTGGGGGGACAAGGCTTTTTGATCGCTTTTAAATCCATTTTTTGGAGGCCAGGGTGAAGAAAATACTGCAATCCTAGTAGTGTTTTTTATTTTTAACAGGGCTCACCATGCAGTATCCGTGATAAGTTAGCTTTACTCTTTGGGTCGCTACGATTATGGCGATACCCTATTTATATAGTTTTTTTTATGTTGAAGCACTTTAAAAAAAAAAAGAAAAGTGTTTTTAGTGTGTAAAACAATATTTATGCATCGCTATCTTCTGAGAGCTATACATTTTTTATTTTTCCGTATACAGAGCTGTATAAGGACTTTTTTTTGCGGGATGAACTGACGTTTTATTTGGTACAACTTTGGCGTTACTAGGAGTTTTTGATCGCTTTTTATTCCATTTTATGTGCTGTGGGATGAACAATAATCTTAATTCTGTGATTGTTTTTTGTTTTGTTTTTTTACGGCATTCACCGTACGGGTTAATATGACAGATTTATAGGGCAGGTCGTTACGCACACGGCGATACCAATATGGGTACTTTATTTTGATCTTTTTTGGGGCAATTGGCGTTTGTAAAGGGGAAAAGGGCGGTGTACGTATTTTTATTTTATTTTTTGTGTTTTACTTATTTTTCACTTTTTTTTTTTAACTTTTTTTCACTTTTGCACGTTATTTTTTTACATTTCCCCATAGGGGATTTGAATGAGACATCTTTAGATCTCTCATTCAATAGGAATCAGTACATAGCTTGTTGCTATGACTGGTTCCTATGGTAATTGTCAGTCACGATGCCGGACCATGCCCACAGGGCACGGCCGGGCATCGTGACGTCACAGACAACCCGGAAGGCATTCTGTGCCCTCCGTGCTGTCTGTCAGAGGGCAGGAGCTGCACGGATCGCCCGATCCGTGCGCTGCTGCCGCCGATAGAGACGCAGGAGGAGCGATCTCCTCCTGCGTCTCCCTTAGTTATTGCGACCAGATGGTCGCGATAATTAAGGGGTTAACTGGCTCCCCCCCCCCGGAGCGATCCGGGGTCGGAGCCAACGCTGCGGGATGTCAGCTGAAATATACAGTTGACACCCCGCGCCGATCGCGCGAACTCTACTTTAGAGTTCGCGCGATCCTCAGGACGTATCCATACGTCCAGGTGCGTGAACCCCCAAACGACCTGTCTCCCTACAGAGTTTCATAGGCTGCATGAATGAAATACTCTGTCACTTCCTGGTTCAGACTGACTAATTTGCATACAGCTCCATGCTTGTATTCAACTCTGTGCTTTCAGTTGCTAATTAGATCAAATTAGCTCAGAAGCTTCTCAAACTGCTTGCAGAAGGCTTTATCTGATCCCTCAAACAAAAGCCCTAATTACAGTTCTGTTTATTTTACATAAATCAAGCTTTTTACTGCTCAGCGCCACAGACACTGCCTTGACCTGTGTGATGACATCACTCACTGCTATCTCATAGAACAAACAGCAGGGGGGGAGAATTGTTTACAGGTCGGCTACTGAGGGAACTGAAACAGCCAGGGAGGTGATAAATTCACTTGTATCTCCTTAAGGAAAACAGATGAACAAAGCAATATATTTGGAAAATGTCTTTATTTTGTGTTCCCTACAATTTGAAAGCTATTCTTTGTGGCGAGACAACCCCTTTAAGTACCAGGCTACCAAAAACATATGACATATGGAAGTTCCTGAATATAGCCAAGAACACACACTCGACTATATTCAGGAGGTCCCATAAAAGTGAATGAGAAGGATGGCCGCAAGCGCCGCGCTCTTCACTCACATGCACGCTCGGCTCGCAGTTAGCTACGAGCGACCAGTGCGGGGGATTTTACCTCATGGTAAAACCTCTTTAAAACCGAAATAATAATCTTCATACATAACACACAATTTACCTGGTCTCTTTGTGGCAGAGTTAATCGCTGGCTTTTTTGGTGTTGTTTTCTTCACACTGGGAGTTACAGGATCTTGAGCTACAGAGTTTGCACCTGACAGAAAAGGAAAAAAAAAATCTTATAAAAACAGATTAAAATTCCTTTTCTAAAGCAGTCACCTGATATTTACAAATAAAAAAATAACCAGTACATGTTAATGGTTTATGCTGCCCTAAAGAGCAAGATGTGATAGAGGGAGAGAAGCTGAGCTCTGTGATATATAGGGTTATATGATAGAGAAGCTGAGCTCTGTGATATATAGGGTTATATGATAGAGGGAGGGGAGCTGAGCTCTGTGATTATAGGGTTATATGATAGAGGGAGAGGAGCTGGATCTGTGATATATAGGGTTATATGATAGAGGGAAGAGCTGAGCTCTGTGATATATATGAGTTATACTTCAGTGGAAGAAAGTGAGCTCTGTGATATTATAGGGTGATATGATAGAGGAGAGGAGAATTGATATATAAGGTTATACAGTAAGGCCAGAAATATTTGGACAGTGACACAAGTTTTGCGAGTTGGGCCTCTGCAGCCACCACATTGGATTTGAAATGAAACCTCAAAAAAATCAAGTGCAGATTGTAACGTTTAATTGATGGGTTAAAACAAAAATACTGATCGAAAATGTAGGAAATGTACACATTTCTTTACAAACACTCCCCATTTTTAGGAGCCAAAAGTAATTGGACAAATAAACATAACCCAACCAAAATATTTTTTAGTTTGAATATTTTGTGGCGAATCCTTTGGAGGCAATCACTGCCTTAAGTCTTAAACCCCAAATGGCCCATCACCAAACGCTGGGTTTCCTCCTTCTTAATGCTTTGCAGGCCTTTACAGCCGCAGCCTTCAGTCCTTGCTTTTTGTGGGGTCTTTCCGTTTAAGTCTGGATTTGAGCAAGTGAAATGCATGCTAAATTGGGTTGAGATCGGGTGATTGACTTGGCCATTGCGAATGTTCCACTTTTGGCACTCATAACTCCGGGGTAGCTTTGGCTGTATGCTTGGGTCACTGCCATCTGTACTATAAAGCGCCGTCCGATCAACTTTGCAGCTTTTGGGGCTGAATCTGGGCTGAAAGTATATCCCGGTACACTTCAGAATTAAATCCGCTACTCTTGTCTGCTCTTATGTCATCAATAAACAAAAGTGACCCAGTGCCATTTAAAGCCATGCATGCCCTTTCCATCATTTTTGGGCCTCCACCATGTTTTTACTGAGGATGTGGTGTGCCTTTGGATCATGTGCCGTTCCCTTCTTCTCCAAAACTTTTTTCTTCCCCATCATTCTGGTACAGGTTGATCTTTGTCTCATCTGTCCATAGAAATTACTTTCCAGAACTGATGCTGGCTTCTTGAGGTGTGTTCGGCAAATTTAACTGTGGGGCCCGTCTATTTTTGGCATTGATGAATGGTTTGCATCTAGATGTGAACCCTTTGTATTTTTTTCATGGAGTCTTCTCTTTACTGTTGACTTAGAGCAGATACACCTACTTCACTGAAGTGTTCTGGACTTCAGTGATGTTGTGAACGGTTCTTCTTCACCAAAAAGTATGCGGCGATCATCCACCCTGTTGTCATCCGTGGACGCCCAGCCTTTTGGAGTTCCCAAACTCACCAGCAATTCCTTTTTTCTCAGAATGTACCCCCACTGTTTTATTTTGCTACTCCAAGCATGTCTGCTATCTCTGATGGATTTGTTCTTTTTTTTTTTAGCCTCAGGATGGTCTGCTTCACATCAATTGAGATTTTCCTTTGACCCGCATGTTGTCTGGTCACAGCAACAGCTTCCAAATGCAAAACCACACCACCTGAATCAACCCCAGACCTTTTTAACTACTTCATGATTACAGGTAAACGAGGGAAAACGCCTTCAGAGTTAATTGCAGCCCTTAGAGTACATTGTCCAATTACTTTTGGTCCCTTAAAAAAAAGAGGAGGCAATGCATTACATAGCTATGATTCCGAAACCCTTTCTCCAATTTGGATGTGGGAAAAAACTCATATGCAGCTGGGAGTGTGCAACTTTCAGCCCATATTATATATATAATTCTAGTTCTGAACAGGTTTTTGAAAACAGCTAAAATAACAAAACTTGTGTCACTGTCCAAATATTTCTAGCCCTAACTGTATGATATAAGAGAGAAGCTGAGCTCTATGATATATAGGGTTATATGATAGAGGAGAGAACTGACCTGTGAATATAGGGTTTGTGATAGAGGGAGGAACGAGCTTGATATATAGGGTTATATGATAAGGAGAGAAGCTGAGCTCTGTGATATAAGGGTTATAGAAAGAGGAGAGAAGCTGGCCCTGTATTATAGGGTTATATGATAGGATGGGAGCTGAGCTCTGTGATATATAGTTATATTCATGGAAGAAGTGAGCTCTGTGTATATAAGTTATATGATAGGGAGAGAAGCTGAGCTCTGTGATATATAGGGTTTATGATAAGGTGAGAAGCTGAGCTCTGTGATATAGAGGGTTATATGATAGAGGGAGAGGAGCTGAGCTCTGGGGATAAAGGTTATGATAGGAAAGAGCTGACTCTGTGATATATAGTTATATTTCAGTGGAGAGGAGCTGAGCTCTGTGATACATAGGGTTATATGACAGAAGGAGGTTTTCTCCAGGGTTAATTGTAATTCATGGGTAAAAAAAATAAAAAAATATATATAATCTTCTACTTATATTGATTAAAACAAAATTCACTAATGTTGGAATCTGGCTCCACAAAGAAACTAAATAAATTAGAACTCAACTTGTATTTTTCCAATGATCATGTAAATAGCTGCACAAATGGATGTTACAATGTCACAGCCGTGGCTCTAACCGTGGCCACCAGAGTATACCACCTGGCTGTGTACGATTATCTCCTGGAGTGTGAGAGTCATTGCACATACTCCAAAAATTTGAATAAGAAGACATAAAAAAAAAAGTTGCATCTATTCCAAAACGGCATCAATAAAAAGTACACTTCAGACAGCCAAAAAAATTCACCCTCACTCAGGTCCACAGGCAGAAGAACGAAAAAAAAAGTTACTGGTTACAAGAAACAGTGCTGCAACGCAAATGTAAGAAATCGAGAATGTTTGCACAGCACTAAACCATGATGGAAACCCTACATATTTGGTGTTTCTAATACATAATTTGTACCGAAAACTAAACACCATAACAACAAAACCCTGCAAACATGGCACATATACGTTTTTCCACATTTCACTCCACTTAATGTTTGCGGTTTCCCAGTAAACTTTATAGTACGGTGAATGACACCATTAGAAAGTACATCTTGTCCTGCAAAATACATGCCCTCATATGTCTATGTAGATGAAAAAAAAAAAAAAAAAGTTAGTTATCGCTCTTGGAAGGCGGGGAGGACAAAAAAAAATGAAGATTCATATTATTATGACCGGCTGTCAGAAAGGGGTAAATATTAGCGTTGCTTTCCATTTTTTTGACCGTTACTGGAGAAATCTGCTGTAGAGCATTCCAGTCGTAAGCCCACAACATCGCAATGCACATGGAGACCCTGCACACAGATTCCACTGCACCCCAATGTGACCTCGGTGACTGAGGTGTGTAGCATTACCTGGGGACTCCTCGGTTCTTGGTTTCTTGGGTTTCAGCATGGGGGAGGACTCTTCATGTATCTGTACCACAGTCTCTACAGTATCCATCTTGCCGTCCGTCTCTAGCACAGTAATCTCTTTAATACCTGTAGATTTGCAAAAATGTAAAGGTTAACAGTAAGGGGTTGTTCACGCGGCATTTTTGGATCCGTGTTGGACCCGAAAATCGAACCCAAAACCAATTCAACACGCACCTGTGTGTTTGGATGAGTATTGGATGCAGCAGGATCGCACCCTATAGTTTATTATAGGGCTCCTGCTGCGTCTTTTGGACCAAGAATGGACATATCAATTCTTGGGATGGATCCGAAAGATGCAGTGAGACATGGATCGGTGATCACTCGTGTGAACGCCGATGCACGTTTCTAATAAGCAATGTAAATCACACTGCTCATTGTTAGACATGTGTTTGGGTCCGACAGACGGATCCAAACACATATCTAAAAGCGTATGTTCACACAGACCCAACACGCCGTGTGAATATACCCTAAAGCTTAACTGACTTTTTTTTCTTTTTTTTTTTTTTGTATAATAAGGCTATGTTCACGCGGCTTAAACTGGGACGTATCTTGCCCCGTATTTCGCGCTGTACTGAGCTAAATACGGGGCGAGATACGTCCCAGTCATTATAGTAATGAATCCACAGTTCTCATAGAGAACTATGGATTACATCTCCTCTCCCCGCTCACACAATACAGCGAGCGGGGAGAGAAGTGACATGTCATTTATTCACGGCGTATACGCGCTGAGAATAATGAATGTCTATGGGGCCCCCCGTCCCCCGAGCACACTGCGTAATTGCGGACGAAATACGTCCTGCAATTATTGCCGTGTGAAAATAGCCTAATGCTTTGCAGTTTAACTACTTAGTGACCACTGCAGTCTGCCGAGTATCACACAAACTAGGACTCCAGCTATAGCTTGATGGTCAAAATCAAAAAGTTGGGCTACAAAATGTTGTAGTGGAGCCCTAACCTTACAGTGCGGTTAACCACAGGAAGATGTCCCAGAGGTCTTCCTGCTATGCTAGCGCTGTCTGGCGTGTCAATCTCTTACCTTCAGACATGACATAGAAATATTCGGTGAATTCCTCGGTAAGGCTGTCGTCGCTGGCAAACGCCCCCAGGCAGGTGTAGAAGTGCACACATCTGTCCTCGTTCTCCCCCTTGGATGATGTCGCTTTGGCCGTTTTCTGGGCTTCACAGGAACACTGAAAAAGGTGGTTGGATCCTTTCTGGGCGCCAGATTTCAGTGTGAAGTAGACATGGATGTAGCCCAGGCTGTTCTGTGGGCTGGGTTTACACCGTACTACCAGGACAGATTTGTTCACCCTCTGGACCAATGGCCCCATGCACTCGCTAGCTAATACCCAGATATCCTGTTTGATTTCTGTTGGGATCTGCATAGCGTTTAACACTGAGCTTTTTAGTGGCAGCGGCTCAGCTTCAATATGGCAGCTCATGGCCTGCTTAATGTGTTGGCACTGATTCTCTACCACCCCCCGGACCGCCGCTTTAAGACAAGATGGAGCAAAGCAGCGGCCAGAGCTAATCTGAGTGATGATTGTCCCTTCTGCAGTCTGTATGGTCGTCTCAGAGATCCCCAGGACAACCAGACACCTGTGGTCCGGACCTCTGTCCCTTTGCCTCACAGAGAATATCTGCATATCAGACCCGGTAAGAAGCTTCACCGCATCTCGAGGTGGGGGCTTGTTGTTTCGACATCGAAATACGGTGCCACAGCTCTTGTTCTTGCAGCTCAGGCCACGGGTTCCATTGTAAGTACCGCAGTGCGGGCATTTCCGAACACCTCGCAAGGTTGGTTTTCCTAAGTTAGAGAGGAAGTCGGGGACCTTTGGTTTTCCAGGACTTGGTTCCATATTGGTCTATACCCTAAAACGACAAAACAGTCACAATTTTTTCCATCATTTACCTTTTCCCATAAAACCCAAAGAAGAATGGAGAGTGAGCTGAGCTGAAAAGAAAAGCTACCATACTGTGCAATATATACATTGTACTGGCAGAAAAGACAGATTATCTGTATTTTTGCATTTGTGCAATCTCCCCATGTATTATACTGTGGATTTTCTGCAAGCTGGTGTGAACAGGTATTAAGCTTGCGTATTGGGGCCCCTCTACCAACTAATACCTCATATTTAACAAGAATGCTGGGGAGCACGGGGTACCTGTGCTTTGTGTTGGACACCCAGAAAGTGCTGGGCAGCCCACCTAATCTAATAGTATGGGCGTCACTAATAGGTTGTAAGCCAGCATAGTGCACCACACATATCTGTATTAATGGCACCCTTCTGTATCACCTTATCTATACGCAATTGTAGTACCAGCAACCACCCCCCTTATGCATTGAGTGTGCGCGAGTGGTTGTTTTATTGGTATTTTTGCATTTGTGCAATCTCCCTATGTATTATACTGTGGCTTTTCTGCATGCTGGTGTGAACAGGTATTAAGTTAACGTGCAGTTTTTTAATCAGAAACACAGATGGCCTGCAATACCAGGCATAGGCTGTGCATGGACAAGTCGGGGTCCCATGGTCTCTTTGTACTAATAAACAGTAGGACCCCAGGGGTCTAACCCCTACATATCACACATTGACAGCTTATTGTATGAGCCATCAATGCTTCTAGAAACCTCCTTAACCAGATACTGACAAGCCACAAATTCCAATTTCTTGGTATCCGTGGGTTTGAAGCCTACTACGCTTTTTTGCACTTGGTTATTGTACTAATTTGTTCACCTTTTTCCATTACACATTAGGCTTTTTATGTAATTAAGTTTGTTTTTTTATAAGAAAAAATAAAGTCTGTTTTTCAATTTTTTTTTACTGTATTATTTGAGAAGCAAAAGTGGCGATAAAATAAGTTCTTACTTTTCCGTCACAGACATTTATATATAGGTGGTATAAAGTTTTAGGGCTAAAAGTTGTGATTTGGACCGTTAATTTTTAATATTTTAGGTGTGGGTATGTTTACTATTATTTTATATATTATGCCCCCCATAAGGTCAGAAAAAGACCTCTGGGGGCATTTTTACACAAGTTTTTTTTTGGGGTCCCGATTTTCTTTGTATCTGATGCTCATGTTTAAGCCCCAGTTACAGGGGCAATACAGGTGAAAACAGCCCCCTGCACTGACTATAGAGCCAATCTGGGTCTGTAGCTGTATCTCTAACTGCCAGGAAGCAAGGACTCGGGAGGCTTCCTGCTAATTAGTTTATAAAGCACTCTATGAGATCTGTATATATATATAGCAACTGGGAAGGCAGGTGGAAAAGAAACACCCGGTGGAGACCCGGCTAATTGCGACAGCCGCACTGCACAATCATGAAACACTTAAACATTTTTGATAAAACTGTGAACAAAGAATATATATATGCCGCAACCTGCCAGTGGCACACAGGTTCACATTGTGTTTTTCAGCAATGTTTTTTTGTGCAGAACTCTGCGTTGTATTTGGGCATATAATTGCTTTTAATCTATTAGGGAGAAATGGATGCCTCCATTTTGGTTTCTTGCACACCCCGCCCACCTTAAACAGCTGTTATATCAGTGCAGTATGCTTGCAAGGTTGGTGTTTTTTTTATTTTTCTCTCTGGGTAATTGGAGGTGGGTTGACCCAATGAGAAGTCTGAATTTTGGGCTCTATTGAGAGGTAAAGATAACGTAGGACCACCCGCCTTGAGATCACGTTGTAAGCCGGGGGCGGCTTAAACATTTTTTGATCAAAACGTGTGAACTAAGAATCTCAAAGTTTTTTTCAGCTGCAAACTTTGCAGAGGCGTTCTGGAAGAGGTAATCTGCCACCGTCCAGACGTTGATAGTCGATAGGCGGTCGGCAAGTAATCTAAAATATATAAAAACTACACTTCAGCACCTCGTGATGTTCACAGCTCAGCCAGACCCTATGGACTGTGCCCATGCACTATCCTTCCCGCCACAGTGGCGCACTAGTACAAAGCAAGTGCTCCAGGGCATGTGCAGAAGGTGTGGAGCACTTGCGTTTTCTCTCGACATCAGGATTGCATGCACACAGGCGTGGTGGTGACATCTACAGTGCACCACATGCGATGCAGTTCTATCAATGCCCACGTTTCATGTGCTGGGGCAGGCTACAAGTCTCAGGCACGGCTGCCTTTAAGCAGGTGGGAACATGAGAGTATGTTCAAACAGCTGAATTGGACGCTGAACCAGCGCTTCATCTGCCTCAGAATCGGCGTCCAATCTCCCTGCAATCTGCCTTGTATTCTTTGTAATGGGTCTCTGTGCCTTTGCACACACAACACTGACTTTCCTCAGCACTGATAAAGGATTGACATGTCAATTCCTGGGGCGCATTCCGCACTGAAGCCTCCCCTCACATTACAGTATACAGGGGGCTTCATATCTGCCTCTGAAAATCAGCATCAAATCCATCTTCAAAATCCACGCTTAATGCGCACATTTTTGGTATGGATCCCACACTGATTCAGAGGGGAAATTTTCAGCGCACGTTTTGTATTTGTTTCTTCGTTCTTTTCTCTAATTATCTGGTTTCTCTTGACATATGTCTTTTGATGCCTCATCTGCATCCGTAGTTCATAAGAATAAGATTAATACTATGAAAGACTGACTTGGTTAATGATCTGCCATAAAGTGTTCATAGAGATAAGAGAACCTGACTTTATTATCTGCTGTATTCTACATGACTAGGTTCCTGGGTTATGCTTTACTGACCTTTTTATTATCCTATTACACTTGTATCGCTTGATTGTTCATTTTTTTTTTGTTTGATATCAATAAAGCTTGTTTGAATAAGGAAATTTCAGCGCTGCAGATCAGCCATGTGGGCGTAGCCTAAGGGTCTGTTCACACAGCGTTTTTTTGGCATGTATTTTTGTGCTGAAAGAAGCCCAAAGCAATGTACAATGCACGACTCGTAGACTACAATCACTGTTTTTTTTTTGTGAACGCCTAAAAAGAATGGACATGTAAATGTCATAAAATAAGAAAGTATCGCTTATGCCGCCAAAGGTATTCCCAAGCGGTTTTCCATGGTTTGGAGCAACTGGCCTGCAGCGCGGACTGTGTGAATGATTGTGGACGGGTGTGGCAGATCAGGGATAGCATGTATGATGGAATGAATGGTAGTTGTACGTATGCAACAGAAGTATTTACAGGTGATATGAGCTAGGATTACAAGGGTATGTTCTCACGGCTTTTTTAAAGCGTAACTGCACGCGCATTTCGCAACGTATTTGCGCTTTATATGCGGAGAAATGCACGCCTCAATTACGGCAATTCATAGCTCTCCGAGAGCTATGGATTATACGCCATCTCCCCACACGTACAATATGTGAACATACCCTAAGGCTAAATTTGCACGGCTTATCCACGGCGTTCGTGGGGACGGATTTCGCCCGCAATTACGCCGTGCGCTGTGCAGCGGGGCGGGGGTGCGCCCGCCGGCCATATAGACATTCATTACCAACGGCGCGTATCCTGCTGTGAATAATTGACGTCACTTATCTCCCCCCTCGGCGTATTGTGCGAGCGGGAAGGAGACGGAATTCCCTTTCCAAAAAAAAGGGATTAACCCTAATGACTGGGCGGGTTTCAGCCAATTTTCCCAGCATGGCGCGAATTAAGGGGTGAAATACGTCCCCAAAAAAAGCCTTGAACTGGGCCAAAGGGCGTTCACAAGTTTTCAGGGACGGGTTGCAGCCGTACGCCGAATTCGGGGAAAAACCCTCCCCGTCTTACGGAATCCACGGTTTTTAAGAGAACATGGATTTGTCTCTCCTTCCCGCTCAGCAAATCCGCCGGGCGGGGAGAAAGGGACATGCACATTATCCCGGCGGAATACGCGCCGTGAATAATGAAAGTCTATGGGGCCGGCAGACAGCGCCCCCGCCCCGCCCCCAGCCCTTATTCAAGCCGTATTGCGGGCTGGATCCAACCTGCAATTACGGCTTGAATAAGCCGTGTGAACCGGCCCTTACAGTGCTACCAAGACCTTTATTAAGCTAATGGACAAGCTGAGAGCAGAGTCACCAACAACTCCTCCAGTGACTACTCCCAGGGTCTGTTTGCTTTTAAAAAAAAAAAAAAAATTAGATGCAAAACAATTATATGTGCTATAGCTGATCTGTGATTTGGAGCAAAATGAGAGCAGCAATGTATTTGTTAATATTAATTTAATGGTCATAACTGTGGTGAGAAGACCCCGTAAATCTCAAAAGGATATAAAAAAAATAAAATAAAAAGTGTGTAAACAAATAAAAAAAAAAGAAGAAGTTTAACCTAAAACTAATTATTTGGGAATGTTCACACGGCGTCTTGGATACATTTTTTGCAATATGAAGAATGTATCGTGTCAAACGCATCCAATGAAGTACCATAAAGTGTGAGACGCATTTGGATATTTCTGGACTCCAAAAACGTATCCCTATAGTTCCTATGGGCTTTTCAATGTGGAAAACGTATCAAGAGTTGACGCGTCACTTCTCTGAACACATCCGCATGTATTTGACAGTGAAATCAAGGTAATCACACTTGAACATTGTTAAATACGATTTGGGGTCTATTTTTCGGTACGTAAAACTTATCCAAAGACATATTTAACAAACACTGTGTGAACATAACGCGTACACTGCACAGAAATAAATACACATATTAGGTATCTGAACCACCTGTGGAATTTATTGGGTTATTTAGTACAAAATATGAATAGTGTGTAATAAAAAAATAAATAAAAATGAAGAAAAACATTTTATATCTATGCGCAATTTTTATTTTTTTTTTAGTTTGTGTCCCCAAGCTGCAACAAAAAAAATAAAAATTAAAAACTTAACCGCTCTCGTCTTAACGGGGTTGTTTCACTACAACGATTCATGCTACCTCAGTCCTGTTTTCTTTGTTTTACTTTTGAACTGAGTGTTTACTGGCTTCTACTGTCCTGCAGTGACCAGCTGCTGATGACACCAGGTCTGTAGCTATAGCGACCAACGCTGGCAGCCTATCAGGAGCGATCGAGCAGGTCTGTAGCTATAGCGACCAACGCTGGCAGCCTATCAGGAGCGATCGAGCAGGTCTGTAGCTATAGCGACCAACGCTGGCAGCCTATCAGGAGCGATCGAGCAGGTCTGTAGCTATAGCGACCAACGCTGGCAGCCTATCAGGAGCGATCGAGCAGGTCTGTAGCTATACCTACCAACGCTGGCAGCCTATCAGGAGAGATCTAGCAGGTCTGTAGCTATAACAACCAACGCTGGCAGCCTATCAGGAGAGATCAAGCAGGTCTGTAGCTATAACAACCAACGCTGGCAGCCTATCAGGAGAGATCAAGCAGGTCTGTAGCTATAACAACCAACGCTGGCAGCCTATCACTAGAGATCAAGCAGGTCTGTAGCTATAACAACCAACGCTGGCAGCCATCAGGAGAGATCAAGCATGGTCTGTAGCTAGAAACAACCAACGCTGGCAGCCTATCAGGAGAGATCAAGCAGGTCTGTAGCTAGAACAACCACGCTGGCAGCCTATCAGGAGAGATCAAGCAGGTCTGTAGCTATAACAACCAACGCTGGCAGCCTATCAGGAGAGATCAAGCAGGTCTGTAGCTATAACAACCAACGCTGGCAGCCTATCAGGAGAGATCAAGCAGGTCTGTAGCTATAACAACCAACGCTGGCAGCCTATCAGGAGAGATCAAGCAGGTCTGTAGCTATAACAACCAACGCTGGCAGCCTATCAGGAGAGATCAGCAGGTCTGTAGCTATAACAACCAACGCTGGCAACCTATCAGGAGAGATCAAGCAGGTCTGTAGCTATAACAACCAACGCTGGCAGCCTATCAGGATAGCACAAACAGGTCTGTAGCTATAGCGACCTGAGGAGCTGATGCAGCCCATACAAGAGGGGATATCTGGGAATAGGTAGGACACTGTTAATGGACTTTATATTGCAAAGTGACTTGTTTTTGTGAGATCTTTAACCTAAAAAGCAATCCTTGTAGTGAGACAACCCCTTTAATCAAGGCCTCATACAGCTGCATCACAGAAAAAAATAAAAAATAAAATAGTTACAACCACTGATACGCAGAGAGGAAAAGTGATGGATGAATGCATCGGGTTATTAGTGGCCTCCGGGCCGGTGCTTCGGAGGTTTATATGCTTATTTTATAGGACATGGGCCTGTGACCCTCCATCTACACGGCCGGAGCCGTAATCACTGTACATTTCCTGAGAACAAACCCAATCATCCCGGGTGCTGGCACCCAAACGTTAGCGCTGAATGGGATTTGCCAAGGCCCGCCATCTTGGGTGTAACCCATAGCAACCGTCCGCGCATGGCGCATGGGAGCCGGAGAAGCCGTCCCTTACGCTGGGAGGTGCCGGTCCCCTGTACAGGGCACACGGTAGAACGTTATACGGGAGAGGTTTCCTGACAGCACAGTATAGGCGAGCCCCGCACCCACACCAGCGCCTGCTGACGTCACTTCCGGTCCGCCAGCCCGCCGGTGCCTCCGAGTCCCGTTATATATCACCCGCTGCCCCTCACTAGAGACCAACTACCCCGCTGCTCCGCCTTCCCCTCTTACCTACAACATGGACACCGCCCGGGGCCCCTCCGGTATCCGCAGGGCCCTTGTCTATTCCCAGACCCCGCGCCGGAGCTCCTTACAAACGCAGCGAGCTCTGTAACAGAGGGCGTGATTGAACGGCGCGGGTCACGTGGGCGGTGACGTCACCGGGGCATGATGGGAAATGTAGTCTCGTCCATGAGCGCTGCGGAGGAGGGCACTGAGGCGTCACATCGGTGCACGACTACAACTCCCAGCGAGCCCTGTCACAGATGGACAGATGGGGGTCTACTCCCATTAGTGTGGAGGGAGACGGTCCCTCACTCATAAGCTTGCTAGCAGTCTTCGCTCTTGCACACATGAGCTATGTACACACAAGGCGGCTTCAGCCACTGCCACATTTTCCTATTATATAATATATATTCTATTCTTTTCACCCCACTGATGCCCATTAAACCTGCAGGCAAAGCTAAATAAAGATTTTCACCAAATACATTGCTGTTCTGATTTTGCTCCCCTTTCGAGATAGAGCAGTTCCTCTCTCTTGCCTTTTGGACATAAGGTTCCCTAGGTTACCGACCACATCAGCAGCCCTGACCGGATGGTGACATCAATCCTTGCTGTGTCTTATCAGCAGCATAGGAGCTTGCTTATGTTCATTACTGGCAAAGTTTCTATGGGTTGTCCATAAATATATATTCCACTGGGGTCAGGGTGGTCCAAAAAAGACAAAAAAAAGAATACTGACTTAGCTGGTTCTTGCCGCTTTCGAACCCCCAGTGATCTGCTCCCCTTGACTTTCAAGTTTGAGGAGCAAATAGCTAGAAGCACCAGAGCGGCAGAGGACAGCTAGGTCAGTATTAGTTTTTTGGTCGTTCTTGACCACACGGGCACCAACGGAATTTTTTTTTGGAGTTTTTCAGTAAGAAACATAAGCAATCTCCTACGATGCTGATAAGACACAACATGGAGTGACCATCCACCCATGGCTGCTAGCACAGAGATGCAACCCTTTAGAGCTCGGTAGCTTTCTGTCCTGCTGTTAAAACCTCTCCACCCTCAATGTCCCTCTAGCAGGATCAGCTAAGAAAAGCAGAGCTACAATGTGAGTCGCTGCTGTAGATCCACCCACAGCCTGAAGAGGACGTGGGAGCCTGAAGCTGACTGTGAAGAGCAGGCTCTGTGAAACAGCACGGTGAGAACACCCCTTTGAATTAGAAAAGCTTGGGCAGAACTATAACCATTGCAACCATAGCAGCTGCTATCGGGCCAAATAGTTGAGGGGTCCAACTCGGGTACAAGAATATTGTAAGAGTAACAAGTTGTTGTTGCTATTTGGGAACTGCTAGGGGGTTTCCCAATAGGGGGCCTATAATCCAGCCTTTAATTATTGCGTGCTGTTTTTTTTGCCATTAGGTAGTGGGGCCCCATGAATGCTCATTGGGCCCCTAAGTTTACTCTCCCCCACCCAAAAGGAAATTTTTATAAATAAATATCAGACAGTTGGAATGTGGCCCCTGTTCTCAGTATTCGGCCACCGTGGCTCGACCTAAGGGAGTGTTCCTATCCTGCACTTTGATGACATATCGATAGGATTTTCCATTAAAGTATGATTGGAGCTGGTCCCACCTCTGGGGTGCCTGTCCCGGAAATAGGCCTCTGGAAGTCTTCACTTAGAAGGCAGTCTCCACACTCGTGCATAACTTAGTAGTTTAGAAGTTCCAACTCACCCGAATAACCACTCCTGTTTTCGAACTCCCAAGAACGACGGCCCCAGGGGTTGGACCCGAAAATACAATGTGGGAGTCCTTTTTTCACGAGCCACCCCTTTAAATAAACCTTTTCAAAATTTAGCCCCCCTTCTTTCCCTATTTTGAGCTCCCTTCCACCCAAATCCCTTTTCAAAGGGCTCGTTCCCCTTAATTTTTAAACCCTTTTTAAAACATTTTGGCTCCGGGCCTTTTCTGAAAATTTTAGGACTCACGAAAAACTTGCGGCCAGAAAGGAATTTCCAAGAAGGTCAGTTCACACTTGATATGTCAAAAATGCACACGCCTTTTTCCTTCAAGAGGAAAAACAGTTAATTTTTGGTGACATGGATTCTCTACAAAACCCCCCTACGGGATGGGTGGGTCCTTCCACAAAACCCCCCCCAAAACATCGACTACAGTATAGGTCGCACCCCTTGCTTTTTGAACTTTGTTGAAGTAGTGGCAGCAGTGTTGTTGGAAGTTCTGTTATAGTGGAGAGATGGGTTTCCAAGTTTCTTTAAAACTCTCAAAAGTGGGGGGAAAGTCTGAAATGTAGGGGTAGTGAGTTCTAGAGTATGAGGGAAGCATGGGGTAATCTTGAAAGTTGTTGTGAGTAGACAAAAGGAGAGCAGAGGAGGTCCTGGGAAAAGGGGTTTTAAATCGGAAATTAAAGGGGGCGGTCTAAATTAAATTTGAAAGGCTAGGTATGCCATCAATTTTCGATAGGGGCAGTCCCCCCTTGGGGGGACACCCATCTCCTAAAACAGCCCCCAAAAATTTCTGGACGGAAAACAGGTCAGGACGTCCATAGACGTTTATAGAAGTTCCAAGCGCGGAAAGGGGGAGGTTTCAGGGGTCATTTTTTTAGGGATAGGTCCTGCAAGGGGCCGGGGCGGCAAAATTTTGGTGCCCTAGGCAAGTCGCCAATGGCGCCCCCCCCCCCCCCATCCCCAAAAAAGCCCCCCCCACTAAATTCCTCTCCCCTGCGCCAGGTCCTGTCACTAATTTTCTGCACATTCCATTTTAGTCCCCTCCTTCTCCTCAGCGTCACTGAAAATTTAAAATCCCCCAAAAAATTAGCTTTTTCAAAATCGTCCCCTCCTATGCAGTGAAAACCTTTTAAAAAACAAACACCAAATAAACCACCAAAACATGGAGCAAATCTACCCGAGAATGATTGTTACAAAAAACCTCCTACAAAAACCCCAAACCCCCAAAAAAATTTTTTTTAAAAAGGCCAAATAATCCTGCAGACCCTGACCAAAAGCAACCCCCAATGGAAATCAGTTTTTACATTTTACACCGCCCTTAGTGCCTAGATAGTGGGGGATACTTGGGGGTGACGCTTTCAAAAAAATTTTTGATTTCCTGCAGTTTCTTTGTACTCCCCCGGGTCCTGTAGCGCGTTTCCCCCTTTTCCCCATCCCGGGTTTACCCTTTTCATTTTTCCCCAATACTCGTCCCTGAGATTTGGGCACAAATTTTCTTGAATCCTCACATTTCCCCAATCCTTACTTATAGTATATAAGTCCCCTCCCGTTAGCAGGTATATAGATTGCCCTCTGCAAACAGGATATGTTTAAAATTTTCCCCTTAGACAGGTGGTATATAAATAAGGGGACTCAGGCAGGTATTTAAAAAATAAAAGGCATCTCAGGCAGGTTTTAAATTTTTTGGGGCCTCCAGGAGGGTATATAAAAATAGAGGCCCAGGGAGGCAATGGGGCTCGGCAGGCGTATTTTTTGGGGTTTTAAGCAGCCCTTTAAAGGGGCTCAAGCAGGATTTTAGGGGCCAAAAGGCAGTATATAGGGGCCACAGGCAGGCATTATAGGGGCCACAGGCAGTACATAGGGGGCCACAGGCAGGCATTATAGGGGCCACAAGCAGGCATTATAGGGGGCCATAGGCAGGCATTATAGGGGCCACAGGCAGTATATAGGGGGGCCACAGGCAGGCATTATAGGGGCCACAGGCAGTATATAGGGGGCACACAGGCAGGTATTATAGGGGGCCACAGGCAGTATATAGGGGGCCACAGGCAGGCATTTAAAAATAACAACATTAATACTTACCCGCTTCCCGGCCGCGCGCTCCTCTTCCTTCCTGGCCGCGCGCTCCTCTTCAGTCCGACACTGGAGACGTGATGATGTCATCACGCCTCCAGCACCGGGACGCTCCTCCGGCAGCTCCTCGGGCGCACGGCCTATGACGCGCTGTGCGCCCGAGGAGAGGCAGCGTCGCGATGACATCACATCATCGCGACGCTGTCGGCTGAGGCGCACGGGGCCGGGGCGGGTCCTCAGCGCTATGAGGACCCGGCGGCCCCGCTGTGTCGGCCCTGCGGCTTACCGGAGGATCCAGCGATCCTCGTGGTGAGCGGATCACGACACAGTCTGCGGGGCAGGGAGCGCTCGCTCTCTGCTCCGCAGAAGCAGGTCGAAGAGGCGGCCGGCGCTTCAGGCCCACGGCAGCGGCCGGAGCCCGGCGACGTTCGGGCCCTGCCTGCGCCCCTTAGGGATAGGCAGAGATAGGCGCCCAAGGCGATCGCCTACCTCTGCCTACCCGTCGTCCCGCCTCTGGGTCCAGGTCTCTCCCCCCCACCCTCTGGGACTGACACCTATCAGACATTGATGTCATATCCTAGCGATGGCAGCTGTAGTGAGACCACCCCTTTAAGGCAGAGATAAATCTAGCTGGGGTGGAGGAAGCGTGGGTTATTGAGAGCCTTGTAGGTCATGGTTAAGAGTAGTACAATTTTGGCAAATCCTCTTCGCTGGCCGCTTGTTGCGATCCGGCCCTGCACGTGAATAAGGAGGGTGGTGCTAGTGCCGTTCTCTTTCATTTCTATGGAAGTTCCGAATATAGCCGAACATACACGCACAGCTATACTCGGAACCCCCATAGAAGTGAATGATGATGACAGCGCTAGCGCCACCCTCCTTATTCACGTGCAGGGCTGGACCGCACTTGGCAACAAGCGGCAAATGGATCTGCCGAAAAGGCAGTAGGTAACCAGTGAAAGGATTGACAGAGGCGTAACAAGAAGAGGGATAGATTAACTGGGCAGCAGTGTTAAATATGGACTGGATAGGAGCAAGAGCGTTAGATGGGAGACCACAGAGCACATTTGAGAAATGTTTTTCAGGTGGATTGGATAGTCGATTTCAAAGAAACGGCAGAGTCAAAGGTTATCCTGGTAACTGCTCCTCGTGTCCTCACAACGATGTGCCCCACACGAGACACTTCTCTCTCAGTTGTTATATTCCTGGATAGTATCTGGGTGACGGATCTTTCTATTCTAAATACTATGAAAGTGTTTAATTGTCCTTTACCCGCTTGCTCTTCCCTGTCCCCATACAGATATCACAAGGCATTATGGGAAAGGAGCTGGGAAGCTCACTGCGCCCTCTATTGGTTGTAACAAATCCTCAATTTACTTCTGATTCATTGAATCTTTGAGAAGCAAAAAGGAATATTAATCAAGCCAATATCGCTCATGTTTATACGATGAGCGATATTGGCTTGACTAATATTCCTTTTTGCTTCTCAAATATTCAGTGAAACAGAAGAAAATTGAGTATTTGTTACAACAAATAGAGGGTGCAGTGTGCTTCCCAGCTCCTTTCCCATACGCCTTGTGATATGCAGATGCTTAGTAGTGTGCTAAAAGGCAATCAAAACACTACACACTTTAACTGGTGCTCTCCATAAGGACAGATGTTCTCCTTCTCTCACCCAGATAGTCTTCCTCAAGTTCTTTTGCAGATGAAAGCCAATCAGTCTTCCATTTCATCAGTTGTTTCTTGCAGGTGACCTCCACCATTGCTGGAGAATCCTTTTCTGGTACATCGTGTATCTCAGTGGAACTTCCCCACCCATTCCTCAAAGCGTATTCCTTTTCTGTGTTTTCATCACTGGACTACTCTTCTACAGGGGCATTTAATACTATCCTGTCTGACAATGCACTGCAGCCACCTATGTGAATGCAGGCGACCAGCACTGTAGCAGTGTTGCAAGGGTTAGCCAGGATCATTTTATGGCATGGGACTGATATTCCATCTCTCTCTGTGGCCAACATGCCTGTCTATTGGATAGTGGTTTACCTCAGTAGAGAACCCAGGCGAGTGTCTTCTTGATCTCTGAGCTGGTAACGTTAACCTCTTTCCTCCTCTTCGCTAATTTTTCAAACAGATGAAACATATCCTCTCCATCCGGCTTCCAGCCATTCTACTCTCCCAATCTACTTTCAGAGATGCTACAGCTGACAGCACAGAGATACCATTACGACATCTGTCCTATTGGACACATTTCTCTCTCTTCTGCAAGCAGTGACTCCTTCACGTCTACGTATAATAGCTTAGGACCTTAGACAGGCCCACCTCTCCTTTGAAGCCTTCGCATTAGATCTTTTCTTCATCTTCTTCATAATAGGTAGCACCTTCTGGTGGCTTTCGATTCCATACAAATGAAAGACTTGGCAGTTGTTACTGGTGTACGCCATCTGGTTCCCTTGTGTTTTGCCAAGGGTGGTGCTTTCAGGACTCGGGAACACTGTTTACATCAGCTGGAGACCGTTAAAGCTCCTCTGACCTATTTTTTTTTAACAGACCCCTTCCACCTTCTTGGTAATATCCAGCATTGCTACTGTCTCATAGCTCCCAACGGGCCGTTGTAGGCATGTTGTGCTAAAGGTTTCCCTTTCTGCCTCCACTCATTCCACAAGACCTAGAGCGGCCTTTTTCCCTGTAAACCATTAGGCCTCTGCTCCTGTGTGTGAGCATGCAACTGCACATCCTCAGTTGTTTTACCTAGTTGTAGATGGCTGTAGGGAGCAGCAGATTTGACATGTGGCTACTGGTTTTGTTTCCTTGCACCAGGGACTGCCTCCCACTATCATCTCCATGACACAAGCAAGATAGGAGTGTGTATTACCCAGCCATCCTCAAACTGCAGCCCACCAGCTGTTGGGAAACTACAACTCCCATCATGCATTTATATAATCTATAACTTTGAGCATAATGGGAGTGGTAGTTTCCCAACAGCTGGAGGGCCACAGTTTGAGGATGCCTGGTATTACCTGTAACATCCCTTACCTGCAGAGAAGAGAGCACCGAGCCTGTTATTTTATTTTCGAGCCTGCCTGAGGAGCTGGTCACAGCAGGAACTGTAGAGAGTTTCAAGAAAGGCTTAGATACCTACCTGGAACTAAAGAATATTAATGCGTACATAGCTATGTAATATTCTGGATCCTGGCTGGTGGTGGCTCTGGGGTCAGATATAGATTCTCCCCTGGAGCAGATTGGTTCTTGCCTTGTGGGTTGCAGAGCATTAACCAGTGGAGAGGGCGGGCTTAAAGTCCTTGTCTCTCTCCCTCACCCACTTTTTCCCCACCCTTGGTTGAACTTAATGGACACGTGTCTTCTTTCAACCGTACTATGTAGGGATGGGTGGCTCTTGTTCTCAATTTTGACCAATAGAGCTTTTTGTTCTAGGTTTAGTACTTACCTTCTGTTGGTTTCTGCTGTTGCTCCTACTATTTGTGTACAGCCTCATCAAATAAGGGTCTACAAACGAGGTACAGCCTTGGTCATAGGGACTAATATTTTAAACCACAGGTCCACTGGCTCGCTCAGTGGCAGCAGCTTACAACACAGACTTCTGGGTCCCCGTGAGATTTTAAATTGCTAAAATAAATCCAACACTACTGTCGTAGAATAGCAAAAATAAACTAGATTTAGCACACCCTTTTTTTTTCGTAGCTATTGCTTCATGTAGCTCCTTTAAGAAATGTCCATTTTAGAAGCTCAACCACAATATATAAAATCAGGGGTATAACAATTTAGCATAAACAGCCATCTATTACAGAACTCGAGTCTGCCTTCCTATCCTTTTTCCTCAATAGGGAGAACTGTCCTAACCTAAAGAATACAAACATCCTCAAAATTTCTGGGGGGAGAGGCGGGGCAGGAAGTTTTTTTTCCTAGTAGAAGGCATAAGAAATTGCTTTACTGAAAACAGTGGTGATATCTCATCTTAGAATCATCCCCTCCCCCTAAAGGAGTGATGATGGGCAGGAAGGTGACCACAAAAATGAGATCGCTCTTATCTAACACTTGCTCTGCTCACAGCTATTGCTCCCCTCACCACCAAAACTCTCCAGTCACAAAAAGTTTTTCCAGTGGGTAGACCCCTCTAGCACTAATTTATATCCCCCCCCAAAAAAACAAAGAATCAGCAACTTTAATTAATCCCACCCACATTATTTACTACAATTTAGGCTAATGAAGATTTCACCCCTTTCTATGGAGAACAGTTATCAAGGACTGCTAACTGGTTGTTGACAGGCAGGACGTAATGGACTTCAAGAAACATCTTTTCCTGTTTTATATATTAACAACAAAAAGCTAAACAGAATCAGGACCGAGGCTATGATAAAAGTCCAATCTATTAAAATTTAACGTTCTCTATGCAGTATGAATTAACACCATTTGGGTAAGAAATAAAAAAAAAAAAACTGTGGAAATATTTTTTTTGTGCTCACTTTGCCTCCCCCCCAAAAATTGACGTATATACACCAAAATAATACTAATAAAACTGAAGAAAAAAATTTAAAGCTGTAGGTCTAAATGGAGGAGAGAGAGAGGAAAAAAAAAAAAGCTAGAAGGCTAAGCAAGTTCTGTTGTTTTTGTAAAATACATATAAAAATTGCTTTGTATAGTACAATTATAAAATATAACATCCCCCCCAAAAAGTCCTTATACCGCTAGGTTGACACACGAATAAAAACATTAGAGCTGGTGGGAGGAGTAAACAGGTAATGAGCGAGAAAGTATTAGAACAGGTTACGAAATTACTTTTCTCCTTTAGTATAGGATCATCCAAACTTTTAATGAAAAAATGCATGGCAGAGCAGCTCTTCGGTGGGGTGTGAAGACAGGCTAATGGTATGTTCACACGGCTAATTTTGACATGGTTTTCGAAGTGATTTTCGGAGCGTTTTTTGCCCAAAACGCCCCCGGTTCATTTAATTGATTCCTATGTAACACCTCATTGTAGTTCACACACAACAAGGTTTTTACACGCCTCTTTGGAAGTGCCATGTCAATTCTTGAAGCATGTTTTAGGCATGGTTTTTGTCCTGGCTATTAATTTGTATGGGTGAAAACCTCGTCCAAAACCTTGGTGAGAACCGCCTCTAAAACCTCTTCTGAAGCAGCGTGTTTCAGGCGTGGTTTTGAAGCGGGTTTTGGGTGAGGAAATGCTCCGAACTCCTCGTCCAAAATCACATCAAAATAAGCCGTGTGCATATACCCCAAGGGTATGTTCTCATGGCTTATTTTGACATGGTTTTCAGAGCGGTTATGCTCCCACCACAGCATCAAATCCTCACCAGACACTCGCGTCTTCAGTAGAGGTTTTAGAGGCGTTTCTCAGTGAGGTTTTGGATGAGGTTCCCCCCCCCCCCATACAAATTAATAGCCAGATCAAAAACCCTGCCAAAACCACGCCAAGAAACGCACCTAAAATGCGCATCAAGAATTGACACGACACGTCCTATGCAGCGCTTCCAAAGAAGCGCGTAAAAACCTTGTCATGTGTGAACTACAACAAGGTTTTACCCAGGAATCGATGAAAAGAACTGGGGGTGTTTTGGACGCGGTTTTGGACGAGGGAATGCTACGAAAACCTCGTCCAAAACAGCGTCCAAATAAGCCGTGTGAACATACCCTAAGTCTCTTTATACTGCATTTTGTTGAGTTTTTTTTAGAGCTAGATGTCATGATATACATTTAATGGTGTATGCCTGCTCCACAGAGCCTTAAAGAACACTATTTTGGCCTTGGTCATGGGAATAGGAGTCTATGAATACATTTGACAAATGCAGCAAGTGCCAACATAAGTGCAGTGTGGAAGTCAGGCTTCTTGAACAGAGTTTGGAATCTAATAGTTGTTGAAAAAGTACTGTAAAGCTCTATAGCACAGGTGTCAAACTGCCGGCCCTCCAGCTGTTGGGAAACTACAACTCCCATCCTGCATTTGTATAATCTATAACAGTGGGCATGATGGGAGTTGTAGTTTCCCAACAGCTGGAGGGCCGGCAGTTTGACACCCCTGCTCTATAGTATGGAGCCACAGGAACCGTGTGTGCTACTTGCACAAAGCTATTTCCCCCTAGAATTGCTGTTATATAACAGAAAAGCTGTTATATTTGGGAATCCCATAAAAGACATAAAATTGGAGGCAGGGGTACAGTAAAGGCCCCATACACTTCTATAAGTGCGTCATTACGAAATCTGTACAAAACACAGTGGTGTGCCTGAGGTCTACATAATGTTACCGATAGGTAACATTGTATATTGGCATTATGTATTTTCTCCCCATTTTTCCAAGCACTCAAAAAAGAGGCAACATAACAACCTTGTTCATTAAGAATTTCACTTTTTTTTTTTTTAAATCATTACACAGGAATATAGTACTTCCCGTCCGTTCCCAAATAACTTTTGTTTATCACAGAAGATAAAAATCCTTGAGAAATAAATCCAGTGAGGATTTTTTCCTAGGCACCTTCTTGACAGAAAAAAAAAAAAAAAAGACTAAACATGGAATTAGAACCATCGGAGATATTGTTTTTCACATACAGGCTCAGATCATGTCACATTTTTGTTTTTCTAGTGAAAAAGTTTTATACGTTCAATCTGAGAGTGATCGAAGCCCGCAACAACTTTATAAGGCAAACAAAAGGAACAAACAAAAAAAAAAATATTTTTTAAAATGGTCGATATTCACAAAAATGTAAACAAAAAAGGGGGTAAAGAATTTTAGACAGTGTATACAATCTGAAAGCATCGTTTCCTCATATCGAAGGCTTCATCTGAAGGGGGGAAAAAAAGAAATGGAACCTTCACAAACACAACGTCACAAATTTTGTACAGTTAAATTTATAATACATCTCAAATCATACTAGGAATGCACTCTAAAACTGCACACTACTTCAGTGAAAGAAAAAGAAAATAGACTTTGTGCAATTTGCTGCCCAAAATGGCAGTGATCCCTGCATTGTATTTTTTTATTATTTCAAAAGGATCTTAACCCTTTTACTGCCAAAAATATCCGGCTAGCAAGGCTTGGCTGTTCTCTTCGAGAGAGACCGGGTTAAGTAACAGTTACATATAAAAAAAATTAAAATAATGAAAAAAGGAAGGCAAAAATTGGCAAACATCCAGCATCTCTAGTATTTTTTTTTTGTGTTTTTGTTGGGTTGTTTTTTTTTTTTTTTGGAAGTTTGTGTCTTAAATCGAGTGGATGATAATGTCATGATTAAAAAAATGTTACTTTCTGTTGTTTTAATAAATATTCTGTTTCTGACATCTGCACTGACATGATTATAGCATGGTATCAAAGTAAACAAATGGGTCAGCAGCAGACTGCCGCGTTGCGTTTGGAGTCCTTCCTCTCATTGTGTTTGGTATCCAGCCATACGATAGCCTGTTTGGTTTGTGATCAAGGTTCCGTTCTGCCCGGGGGTAGGTTGCACACCATAGTTTGGTCCCATCCATGCTGTTGCAGATGATGGTGTTTGACTGTAAATAGAGAGTTTACATAGGCATAAGGTTATAAGACGTGCACACATTAAAGACTGGTCGCTCTCACGGCTAAAGCCGGTTTCTACGAGGTGTTGGTTTTGCTTATACAAACCAGATTCACACTTCAATTTTTTCACAGCATGCTATCAAATGAAAGAAGAGATCAGCTGATCTGATTGGTTGCTATGGATGAAAATGAAACTCTGTTTGATAACTTTGAAGTGTGGGACCCAAAGCATAGAACAAACCAGATTAAATACAGGCAGTCCCCGGGTTACAAATGTGACAGGGACTGTAGGTTTGTTCTTAAAGGGGTTTTGCCACGAAGTGAGTCCATTACCTCTTAATCTGACCAACAAAGCACAGCAGCCTCACAGAGGAGTGGGAGGGGGCCTGAGCAGCAACTCTGAGGAAGCAGGGAGCTTTGTGCAATGTGTACTCAAATAATTACATTAGAACCAGTGTTTTCTCTTTACAAAAAAGCCGGGGGTGGCTTAAGCATTTTTTGATCAAAACATGTGAACTAAGAATCTCAAAGCTTTTTCCATGTATCGTAGATAGCATAAATGCTTCTTTAGAGGTTTCCATGTGTTGTTTGATAGCCCATTTTAGCTGATGGTATGCCACTGGTATTGGAATGTATATATATATATATATATATATATATATATATATATATATATATATATATATTATATATATATATATCATAGTATAATTTATATATATATATGCCGCAACCATGCCAGTGGCACCCATGTTCACATTGTGAATTTCAGAAATGTTTTTTTGTGCAGAACAATACGTTGTATTTGGCATATATTGCTTTTAAACTATATAGGGAGGAATGGATGCCTCCATTTTGGTCTCTTGCACCCCACCAACCTCCCCAGGTTGTTATATCAGTGCAGTATGCTTGTATGGTTGGCGCTTTTTTTTTACATTTTTCTCTCTGGATTATGGAGGTCGGTTGGCCCAATGACGAGTCTGAATTTGGCTCTCTTGAGATCGCCTTGAGATCCCGTTGGTAGCCGGGGGTGGCTTAAGTATTTTTTGATCAAAACATGTGAACTAAGAATCTCAAAGCTTTTTCCATGTATTGTAGATAGCATAAATGCTTCTTTAGAGGTTTCCATGTATTGTTTGATAGCCCTTCTCTATACAAAAGACACAACATCTTTCTTCACAGTCCCTTGGAAGCTCATTCATGTTCCCTGTCATCAGATAAGAAGTGCAGACAATGCAAACCCAACCAGATCAGCTCCTCAGCTCCTGTCAGCTGGAGCTGGTTGTGTCTAATGCAAATGTTTAAGTAACTAAGGGCTTGTAAAGAAAGCTGTAGCTTTCAGAGGCTTAACATTTTGTAATCACATACATCTAGAAAAGTGATTAAATACCCATTTTGGAAGATCCCAAGTCAACATTACATCGTGGCAAAAACCCTTTAAGTTGAATTTGTATGTAAGTCGGAACAGGTATATTTATTAAATGTAACTACAGTACAAAAGGGTTTTTGTTTATCTTCCATTTTGGATAGTGCAGAGAAGAGTTTTTACATTTGTTTTGCTGTCTCTGCCCTTATTAAGAAGATTTCGCCTCATGTGCTGCTGTGGCATGCTGGAACTTGTCGTTCCACAGCTACCATCTGCTGTCGAACATGGAACTACAAGTGGCAGCATGCTCCATAAGTCTCCGTTTGTAACTAGGGGACAGATGTAAGTTGGATCGGTGTAAGTCGAGGACTGCCAGTACAGAGAAACATCCTAACATGCATCCAAGACTGTAAAGAAGGTTAAAATAGAAACAGGGATATGTCCAGACTGTGCAAGGGTTCATTCACACAATATTTTTCTACTGTTTAGATAGCATATTCTCTCTCTTTGTACATTGTGCATTTTTTCAGGTCTCAAGAGATGCCTCTGGTTAAAAACACTGAAAATGGGAGGTCAGAGGGGAACAAAAAAACCCCCCCACACACAACAGCCAAAGCATGCTGTCTAACAAACTCCACAAAAGACCGAAGTGCATTGTGTATGTGTATATGTGTGTACATATGTACGTATGTTGAAACCATAACTCTATGGAAAACAGATAATTGGTCCCAAAACGTCTCCCAATGTAATTTAAAGTGACGATCAGAGAAAATGAAGCCTTTAGCTAATACAGATAAAGCAAGTCCTTACATATAACATTAGAGAGAACTGCTGGAAGCTGGTAATCACTTTCTATGATGGGAACAGGAGCTTCTTTGGGTCATGTAGTTTATACACAATGCACCAGAAAAGAAGAAAATAGAGCACCCTCCCCTGAGGCCCAAAGGAGCCGCTCATCATGGCACATGTAAGAGCAGTACAGGACATGTAGTACCGCACTGTACTGTAGAAAGGTGTTACTAGACCGCCAATCACTGCATGCCCCTTCACTAATACATGTAAGAGCAGTACAGGACATGTAGTACCGCACGGTACTGTAGAAGAGGCGCTACTGGGACCGCCAATCACTGCATGCACTTCACTAATACATGTAAGAGCAGTACAGGACATGTAGTACCACTGTTCTGTAGAGAGGAGCTACTAGAACGCCAATCACTGCAAGCACTTCACAAATACATGTAAGAGCAGTAAAAGGACATTTTAGTACCGCACATAGTATGTAGGGGGCGCTACTAGACCGCCAATCACTGCATGCACTTCACTAATACATGTAAGAGCAGTACAGGACATGTAGTACCGCACTGTACTGTAGAGAGGCGCAACTAGACCGCCAATCACTGCATGCACTTCACTAATACATGTAAGAGCAGTACAGGACATGTAGTACCGCACTGTACTGTAGAGAGGCGCTACTAGACCGCCAATCACTGCATGCACTTCACTAATACATGTAAGAGCAGTACAGGACATTTAGTACCGCACTGTCTGTAGAGGGCGCTACTGGGTACCCACCAATCACTGCATGCACCTCACTAATACATGTAAGAGCAGTACAGGACATGTAGATACCGCACTGCACTGTAGAGACGTATTTAGAGACCGCCAATGACATCATGTACGTCACTAACTCAGAGGTTTAACAAGTAAAATGTTCATAATTGACCAAATCCACCAGTGATTTATGTGTGCTACAGATCAGCAGTGCCTAGGACATTGTATGTTGAAACCACACTCAACATACATTGTAAGTTAAAAAATATTGTAACCTGAGGCCACTGTAACTTGAGGGGATACTTTATGTGTGTGTAAATATTAGAACGGAAATCAGAGGGTGGAACTTTACAAGAACCTTCATTAAAGGGGCTTTTCGCTACAAAGATCATATCTGTAATGATGGGGACAGTAAAAATAAGCACTTTTGCAATTGGTTTGTACTACCATTTAGTATAGCAGCTATGCGCCACGCACCCTTTGTGATTGGTTGCCTGATATTTAGTTCATCCCTGGGACACACCCCCTGTGCTGTGATTGGCTGCCTGCACTCTGTTCTTACTCCCCTCTGAGCGGTGTAAAAATGAAACTGGCTTCCACAGCTTTCTGCACTAGGTGCTGGCTGTGTCTGTGTAATGAAGGCTGCCTGAGATCTCTATGCTTCACTCCCAGTGATCGCTTTATGTGAAGGATCTGGGCAATTACTGCCTTTCTAGCTGTTAGATTCACTCTCCCCTCCATATACACACCCTTTAAT
>JAODAL010029230.1:0-51964 GCA_025379985.1 Phyllomedusa bahiana | reverse complement strand
GCAGCTCACTGACCCCTGCCTTTTTTTGAGGCCATTAAAGGGAGGCCAGTTTTTGTCATCGCCGGACTAGGGGATAAATAACGTCATTCCCTGCTTCTGTCCTGGAACAGATGCTGAAAAATCTGTTGGGCGGGGGAGGAGACGGGGGCGACACATCTCGCGGCCCACATGAGTCCGGTGGGGACTGAAAGGAGGAGGAGGAGGACATTGGAGCAAAGATTGCTGGTAAATGAGTGGTTTTTCACCCAGGTGACAAGAAAGGGGGGACAGGAGCGCTGGAGGAGGTGGAGGGAGATGAGGAAGACGAGGCAGAGCCCCCCAAGCCCCGTGGAGATACATGGAGATGGGGGCAGGAGCCCCTGGAGTCATTGTGCATCCCCGCAGATGCTGATTTCCGGGCTAGTGACAGCCGAATACGCATCCGGAGGGGAAATGACTTCGGCCTCCACCCTTTTTGGACCCTCGCTACCGGGTCCAAAAATGGGACCTTTTCCCCAGCTATTGAAGGGAGGACAAACAAAAATACTTTGGGAAATCCTCCGTAGTCTTTGGGCCCTTTGCCTTGTGCGGCATCGTCCCTCCTTGACAGGACGACCGGGGGTTCCTCATGCTCACGTACTACTGCCGGGGCTGTGGGGGAAGGGGTGGGGAGGTAGGGGCGTACCAGTCCTACAGCAACCTAATTCTGGAGTCATTTTGGAGCAGCTTCCTTACCCCCTAGTGAGGGGGGTAGTCGCCGCCAGCAGCGGGGCCCTGGAGCCCCCGAACCAACAGGTGGGGGCCCTATTTGGGCAGCACTCTCCACCCCATTTTAGAAATCCCTGGACTATGGGCACCAAACTGGATGTGTGGCCGCAACTTGCCGAGTTTGCATGGAGAAGCTGTCCTCCCCGGGGCCAGTAGTGTGGCTCGAGCGTTTCATGCGGCGGGGGCCATCGTTCCCCCCCAAGGAAAACCCGGCTTGTCCACGGGAAATGGGAACGACTGACCTTTGTAAAGATGAATCGGCGGGATGGGACAGATTTCCACACACCAATCCCTTTAGGCGTCATTTGGTTCAAAAACCTGCCTCACCACTATTCTGATGCCGCCCCCCGCCTGATGCCACACTTGTGACAGTTTCTCCCTCTGCCTACCACCTCTTTTCCAGGGGGTATTGCCACCCACCTCAACACTCTGTCATTGTGCCACTTATGCCTCATGCTGTGCTGCGTTGCTGTTGCGGGCACCCCAACCTGTGTCATTGGCCACTCTCTGACCTCATGCTGTTGCCCTGCCCCGTCACCTCAAATCTCTGTATTTTTGCCACTCTTGGGCCCACCCCTTTTTTGCCACCTCCAGAAAGTCATTGTGCCGTGGCCTTTGTGTTTGGGGGCGCGCGTGTCCTCCCCCTGTGTCATTGTGTCATGTCTGACCTCATGTGTGCTGTGGCGCTGCCGTGTCCTCCCACTGTGTCATTGTGCCACCTTGACCCCATGCTGCTCCCCCGGCCCCACTCTCAGTCCCCTTTTGCCACTCTGTGGCCTAAAACGTTTTGCCACCTCCGAAGTCATTGTCCACTGCCTGACCCATGCTGCTGCCGCCATGACCTCCGCTCTCGCATTGTGCCCTCGTGGGTTCCCCCCCCCCCCCCCCTTTTTTCCACCTACAGAATTCATTTCCATGCCTGACCCCATGCTGGCTGTTTTGACCTCCACCGTGTTTTTTGTGCCCCTGTGGGCCCAATACTGTTTTTCCACCCCCAAAAGTCATTGTGCCCCTGCCTGACCTCAGCGCTGCCCCCCTGTCTCCGCTCCTCATTGTGCCATTCTGTGGCTTCCTCCTGTTTTTCCACCTCCGAAATCATTGTGCCACTCTCGATCATGCGCTGTTCCTTTCCGCCGCACCTCCACACTCTGTCACTAATGTTTTCCACCTGAGCTCTCACTTTTTTTTTTTCCCCGCTTTCGCTGCCAGACTTTTTCAGCTCATTCCCGCTTCAGTTTTTGGTCAATTTTGCCCTCTTTAAATGCCCCGGGGAATTTTTATGTGAAGTGATTCTAAAAGCGGCGGGGGGGGGGCATCTGGGTCATAACAAAACACAACCCTTGTATGAAAACCAAACCCAAACTCCCCGCATATTAACATGGCACAACGTTTTTACAGCACCCTGCAGGGTCTGGCAGCCTGGAAATAGCTGCTTTTTAACGCGATTCGTGCCAAAGTAATTCGGGAAGAAAACGAATTTTTCGGATAATTCGGCGAAGTGACCGAATCGAATTTTTGAGAAATTCGCCCATCTCTAATAGTACCTTCATTGTGCCCCCATTTAGTAATAATTCTCCATTTAAGCTCCCTTTATTGCCTTTTTGTCTTCCCTTGCACCATGCCACTTAGCATTAGTGATTCCATTGTGTACCTCCTCCCTAATAATATCCCCTTTGTACCCCAAGTTACTAATAATGCCCCCAAAATAGGAATTGGAGAAGCTGCAGGTTGGCCAAGCCCTTCACTGTGTCTGCTAAAACTATGTCCGTTTTAATGGCCTTGGACTGTTTCTGTGATAAACTAGAAATAAACTTCAAAGACTGATTTTGAGAATCATTATACATAAGTTCATGATTTACTTTGGCACCCCACCCTTAAGGTTTACTTTAATTTACTTTAATTTTTAAAGGTGCAACAATGTGATTGATTGTCCCAGAAGGATTAGTCTAACAAAACAGAAAAATGGTTGTTCTTGTAAAATAACATTATTTTAGGGGATTATTCATAATTATTGTTAGAATATATGGAGAAGATGGGGATACTTCTCTAAATAAATTATCTGGATTTCAATTAAGCCCCAGATTTTTGTTATCACATTTTTTTTTTTTTTTCTACAAAATTCCATTGCTCCATCAACACTTAGATATGGATTAAGGGATGCCTAACAGTGGCAATAAGGCCCCATTCATATCAAATTTTTCCTCCCCGTTCGTGGTATTTGTTGGGAAACCATAAAAATATATCCTGATGAATACCATGCCGGGGCTTCTTTAGGGCAAACTTAGTCCTAACTGAACTATCTTTGCACTATTTAGCAAACATGTATGGTTTCTGCACCAGACACAAAATCATGGTCTACCACGCTTTTGTGTGCAGATCTGCTATATGTTTGCTAAATAGGGCAAACGTAGTCTAGTTAGGACTAAGTTTGCATAATAGAAGTCTATGGCCTCATTTTGCCACTGAATACACGCTAGATGCTTCCTTGTTAATGATAGGGCAACTATCACACGGCTTTCAAGCCAACAGCATGTTGGTCTAACAAGCAGTCTAACAAGCAGCCCCCAAAATAGGAATCAGAGAAGCTGAAGGTTGGCCAAGCCCTTCACTGTGTCTGCTAAAACTATTTCCTTTTTAATGGCCTGGGACTATAAAACAGGAATGAATTTCAAAGACTCTGATTTTGAGAATAATTATACATAAGTTCATGATTTACATTGGCATCCCACCCTTCAGGGTTTACTTTAATACTTTAATGTTAAGTGCAACAATGTGATTGATTGTCCCAGAAGGATTATGTCTAACAAAACAGAAAAATGGTTGTTCTTGTAAAATAACATTATTTTAGGGGATTATTCATAATTATTTTTAGGATATAGGGAGAAGGTGGGGATACTTGTATCTAACATGATCTAGATGCAAGGTAGGTGGTGCTCAGTGATATATGATGCTATGAGAAATCCCTTTTTTAAAGGGGTTATCTCACTACATCGATTCATCTCTCCTGTTTTCTCGGTTTTATTTTTGAACTCGGGGCACGATTACCGGATACTACTGTCCTGCAGTGATGGGCTGCTGAGGACACCAGTTCTGTACCTATAGCGACCTTCACTGGCAGCTAATCAGGAGAGAACTAACAGGTCTGTAGTTATTGTGACCTGAGGAGCTGATGCAGCCCATACAAGAGGGGATATCTAGGAATAGGTAGGACACTGTTAGTGGACACATATTGCAAAGTGACTTGTTTTTGCAAAATCTTTAACATTAAAAACAATCATTATAGTGAGACAACCCCTTTAAATCTATTAATAAACAAATGTAAGAATTTTTACTTGAGGTTACATTACCTAATAGTGTTGCATTTCAGTTTTTGGTGCAAGTCAAATAAAATTAGAATTTCGGTAATTCGATTATATTTGGCCAGAATTGACTTTTAGCAAAATCGCTCTCCCCCTCCAAATATTTAGGGAACATGTTACATAGTTTCCCGTACAACAAAAATCTGCTGCATTTTAGAGACGTTTCTTTATTTTACACCAATAATTGTGCTAAAATTTTAGTGAATTTTTTTGTGCACAATATTGGGCCTTAACCCATACCCATTTCTATGAAGGCACTCTCATTTCTTTGTATGCGGCGCAAGAGTCTAAAAACTGTTTAAAACATAATAAATGAGGTGTAAAGTATTTACACTAGTATTTTGTTGAAAATTGCAATAGAATTCTGGTGCAATTGTCCCATTTACAATCTCCATCAAAATCAGCCGCAGCAAATATAACCAAAATCTACACGATTTGGTCCAAAGTTCCTGAAATGTATTTACCTATAGAAATGCTACAGATTTTCCACCTGTGAATTTGGGTGGAAAATCTACATGATTTCTCTCCCACGTAGCAATACCTTTGGGAGATGTTCACGCGATGTAATGCGGCGCGTACAGTACGCGCCGCAGTACATCGTGTGTTTCGGGATCTCGCGCTAATACGCATGTACCCCCGCGGCGCGGGGGGGAGGCATGCCCACCGGCCCCATTTATATTCTTTACTCACGGAGTGTAGTCGCTGCGAATAATTGACATGTCACTTATCTTCCTGTGCGTACAGTACGATTGTATTGTACGAGCAGGGAGAGGATGCGTAATCCATAGTTCTCTACGAGAACTATGGATTACCGTAATGTCGGCATGCATCTCGCCCGCAGTAGAGCACAAATACGCGGCGAAATGTGCGCCAAAATTACCGCGTCTGAACATAGCCTTAGTGTGATTTGTTTTATTTATTTTACAGTAATATATGTACACAAATTTCTACAAAACTTATTTCCCTTTTTTATTATGGGGTTTTGATAGGACAAAACGAAAATGATCCATTTTAGAATAAAGCAGTTAGGTTAAAAACATGGAAAAGTGATCTGAGATCTTTCTGAATGCACTATATGCATCTGCTTTAATATATTTGAAGTTTCCTAAAATGGCTTTCATAATTATAAAGCAGGCTTTCTGCAGAAAGCGATTGGACAAATAAAAAATACCTGATTGTGTATATTAAATCTGTCTATCAATGTAAGATTTCATAATGTAAATACATGACAACTCCGCCAGAAATGTACAGCAGAAATGTTTACATTTCCTGCATTGCACATAAGGAAGTTATGTGGAGAGTCATTATTCATTCACTAAGATTACATAAAGAACATGAGTGAGGTAAAACCTTATGAAAGTCTGCAGTGTAGCCTAGCCCTTAGCTAAGGGGTCGGGAATGACGACCTTGTGACAGACTACCAAGCACTGATATGGCAAGAGCGTCACGTCATGAAGGTTGTGAACTGTTAGCTTCATTAATAATACTTATTATTGTGAATTTTTATAACTTCAGGAACAGAGTTAGATGATTCTGTATCTATAAGGCTGGTATTATGCATATGTTTTATGTAGATTATGCATAACCCATCAAGCCAAAGTAAGAAAAAGTTGTTCTTCACTGCTTAAATGTTCATACAAACCTGCACTTGACTTCTAAATTATAGCTATTAATCAAGGGACAATTGGGTGATCCACCGAGAGCAATTGACTAGCTGAGTCTTAAACATTTCACAGCATATCACGCTAAAATATCAATAATTATGTTAACAAATTAGCCAAATGCATTGCTTCATAAGATCCATATCATACAGTGAAAATAAGTAACTTTCTGGGTAGTTTCACTCATCACATGTTCACAATTAAAACTATTTGGATATCCAAACAACTTCCTAGAAACAGGCTCATTACCATCAAGTTGGTTTCATATGGCTGTAACATTAGGCTTTGTTCACACCATGATTTTGCATCCAGCTGGAAAGTACTCTTTTTGTGTTGGGCAAATTTACCATTAAAACAGAATGCAAAGGGATAGAAAAATAATGCAGGGTCCCATTATCTGCTCTGTTTAAACATAGGATTCAGATGGATCCTGTTTCTGCAGGATCCATCGAGAAGTAAAAACATGTTATGACCAAGGCATTATAGACTTTAGTCCCTGATCCCTATGATTGCACTGTACCAAACTTAGATCACTAAAAGATTTTATGAAGATCAATGCCAGGACTTGATAGTAAGCACATAAGGCCTGTGCCTATAAGTGGCTTTTGGGAGAAAAGTAGTAGATAGTTTAAACATGCGCCATATTTATCAAACACTTGATAAACTGGCACATTTTAAGATTGTTTACTCTACGTTTGCACTAAGTATTAGACATCAGGGTCCATCAGGGTATAAGTTAAAAAAGAAGCGAAGACTCATACTTAACTTCCGAACGCTCCTGCTCACTCCCAGCTGCCGATGCGTTCATCTCAGGCTTAAGCAGTGAACATCCATCGTTCACGGCACAGCTCCAGCCAATCACAGGCCAGAGAGGTCACGGGAAGGTGACGCTGTGTACTGTGATTGGCTGGAGATGTCACATGAACGATGGACGTTCACTTCTTACTTCCTGGTTGAACGGACCAGCAGCCAGGAGTTTCCGGGAGGTAAGTATGAGTCTTCGCTTCTATTTTTGCTCATACCCTGATGGACGAATGAGTATTAATAAGTCCCCTTTAAGGGGAAATGTACTGTTAGAAAATACTCTTTTTTAGCCCTAATCCTTAACTATCCATTAACCAAAGCTTGGCTTTTCAGGATTAATTTACAATTCCTCTCTTCGCTCCTTGTCGATGTTGCTCCAGACACCATGGGTGTAGCTAAAAACTCATAGGCCCTGGTGCAAATATTCAGCTTTGGCCCCTCTATCCCCAGACAATCGTTGTGGACCACTATTTTTAACAACAGGTTCCCTACTTGGTGTAATGGATGTCTGAGGTGTAGCATGCTGCAGAAAATTATTTGTACTTAAAGGGATTGTACAATAGAAGACATTTTTTTGAAATAGTGCCAGACTGTGAAAAAAAAGAAAATCAAATTATACAGCAAAAGCATCTGCTCCGCCACCCTCCAACAAATTCTTTGTGGGGTGAACAGAAAAAAATGCAATTGCACCTTTGTTTTTTATGTTTGAGTTTACACTGAACAGTTTAATTGACATCTGTATTATCTGTATTCTGTGGGTCAGTAAGTATACGCCACAACATTGTCACCATATATAGTGACTAATACCACCATAATGTTACTGACCAAAGTATACCAAGACCAGTATTACCAATAACAAAAATATACAAAGACCAAAGAGTAGCGCCACACCATGACCAAATAATACAGACACAAATCAATACCATATGGTGACTAATACCACCATCCTATTACTGACCAAATCAATATACCAAAACCAGTTATACCAATCATAAAATTATATTCAAGGACCAAATGATACCACTACATCGTGACCACATATTACCACCATAAAGAGACTGAATAAAATCATATTTTTAATGAATATAAATTATTACACTAAGACCAATATTATCACCGTACAGTGACTATATAGCGGAAGATACCAGGGTATGCAGGCTCTGCAGACATGTAAGTGATTCCAAGGCAGTTACAGCCAGTTACTCAAGGTTAATATCTTCTCTGAGTCGTTCACTTTCCCTTTCCTTCTCCATCCGATCCAGACCTCCATGATGACTTCTCCCAACCACGACTAGTCCCTGTGGAATTTACCGCAGAAACTCTTCCCTTTTCCTACACTTACCTACCAATTCCTATCTCTGTACAAACTCCCCATCCAAAGCACCGCAAATGCTAATAATGAATCCCTTTGGTGCCCCACACAAAAATTGTATCCCAAACAGTGAAGTGCACCCAGTTGATTATAGGACCCCTATTTGTGTCACCATTAGGTAGGTGCACACCCCATATAGCAGACAGCCTTTCCACAAAAAAAGCAGGCTGAAATGTAGACACTCCTTTTAGGTCGATTAGACCCTCAAAATTAGTAGGTCAGATAAGTAGGCAGACTCTTTCTTTGGTATATAGGCATTTAAACCTCCATTAGGTAGATAAGCCCCCCCATTATATAGCCAGATAGGCAGGTAGATAGGTAGGCCAACATTAGGTAGCCATATAGTCCTTTCAGTAGTTAGGCATATTAATTCTCTCAGTAGGTAGGTAGGCATATAGTTATATAAATTCACTCAGTAGGTAAAGAAGTAAATAGTCCCCAATTAGGTAGCACTATAAGTTCCCTCAGTAGGTAGGTATATAGGTCACCTAAGTAGGTAATGAGGTATATACTTCCTCATTAGGTAGCCCCTCAACAGATATATAGGCCCCACAGTAGATATATAGGTATTCAGGCACCCTTAGCCTGAGCCATAGCCTGCACTGTACAGGCGGTGGCAGCGATCGCTGTATCACTGGATCTATGTCACCTAGCGATGCAGCTGTGTGGCAAGAAGGTTCTGTGGGCCACTTGCAGGCACGTTGTCACTTCCAGTCAATGTTAATGGTTATATCAACTGAAAGTGATGAAACACTGAGAGCAACGTGGTGATGTTGGACCAGAAGTGATGCCACACCAAGATTCAGTTCAGGCTGACCTGAACTGAATTGGTTGGATTCAGGTCCAACCAATTTAATTCAGGTGAACCTAAACCAAATCAAACCAAATCTGAAGTGCAAAACTAATCTCAACCAACATATGAGTCAACCCACTTAAGTAAATCACTTTTTAGTAAAATTTTGCTTGAATAGCTTTATTTATTGGTTCTAATGTTATGTATACTGAATGAATAAAAAATTCCTATTACCCCTGGTTACTCTATATTTTAGACCTTGTTTACTCTATGGGCCACATTCATTAAAAGGTGTACAATGCATGTAGATTATGGGAGAAATGTATTAAGACTGGGACAAGATAAACATTATACAATAAATAAATGTTATTGAAAAGTGCACCAGAGTAAAATGTGGCACATTTATTAACGCTTCATAAATTTGACACATCTTTCAGTGTCCATATGCCTGGTCAAAAAATTGTAAGCCACTTGGGACCTTAATTTTTGGTTTGAATTTTAGTAAATTTGTCGGGCAGTGTGAAGCCACACCTATTTTTGATAATCTCCAACCACTTTTCAAAAAAATTTGCAAAACAGTTCAAAGTTAGCATTTTTGTGCGATTGGCGCTTTTGCAATAATGTGAGAATTTTTATGTCAGAATACTGCTGTAAATCACTTAATACATTTCTCTTTTGACGTCTTTTGTTATGTCTTTCTGAAATATTGTTACGTCACACATTGATAAATTGCGCACAAATTGTGCAAAAATGACATTTATGCTTATTTGAGAACTCTCAAATAGAGCAGCATACAGAGGGTTATGTCTTTCTGTATTTTTAAATAGCTTAGAGCAGACTTTAAATTTAGCTTATCTACACTGATAAATGTGTCTAATTCCTTGCAACCTTCTCAGTTGTGCCCCTTTTTGTTGCCTATTTCAATTTTTTACATGAATTCCTAAAAAGGGAGTAGAAATGATTTTTAATAGTAATGAATTTTGTGCATGACATAATTCAATTACAATTTTGCAGACTGCGCACAATTTTTAAATAAAACGCAATAAGCGAGGAAAAGTCACTTATTTTTGTTAAATAAAAATCAACACTGAGCTGTGTATATATGGCAACAGAAGTGTTTTCTTTTTTCTTTAGTTCTGGTTTTCATTTTCTTTGACTATCAGTCTTCTGTCTCTACGATACACAAATTAGCAATCTAACATTTAACTTACTGAGTAACACTGCCCCAAAACATGCCTATATTTAGTCGGAACATACCCATTTGGCAAGACTTATCCCCGTCTCTGAGAACTGTGTCTGGGACTTTTTTGGTTAAATTAAAAGGACTGAAATGTTTGAAAATCTTATGCACTATACAAAACTTTTGTGTCTTACTAACCAATGCACTATTATAGCTGTGGAATGCAATCCTTGCTTTCGTTATACTGTCAGGAGAGTTGGCATAGTTAGGTCAATTTTTGTATGGTTTAGAAGTACTGGTGTTATGGTCTTGGCAGGCTGGTTTTTATATTTACACCGTATCATTGTCACTTTGGGGGAAATGTTTTGAGTGATTCAAGCCAGATTTCTGGTGTAAAAAAAAGTTGCACATTTTTGCACAAGTGCCTTTTGAGATTTATCAAAAAGGGAGTGACTTTTCACTACACAAAAAATTTACGCCAAAAAGTGGCATAAATTAAGTCGGAAATCTACTCCAGGTTCTAGGAGACTTATGGCGACATGTATGAATTCTGGTGCTGATAGACCAGTTCTAAATCACTTTAAGGTAATATAGACTGTGCCAGAATCTATGAACCTGTTCTTCTGCAGGTCATACATACAAGCGCGGTCAAGTGCCATTACGACAATTCAGGCTCAGGTAGACCACCTTTAACTTGGTTTGGCTGTTCTAACTGTTCTGCGCCAAAGAATTATAAATGTGTCTACTTCTATGAATGTGGTGTGATGCCCCCAGAATGCCCCAAAACTTTGGCACGCTAAAAAGTGCCAAAGTTTGGAGCACGCCTGTTCATATATCTATAGAACTTGTCTACTAAAGCTTTTTGAGGCCAGAAATCTGGCGCAGCCCCATTCACACATGTTGCCCTTAGATATTTTTAGACAAGCGCAGGGAAACTGAAAACATCCGAAAGGCCTTAGTAAATTTGGTGCACTTTACTGTGTTTTATTCATTGAGGCAGGCATAATTTCGAAATAGTAGAAAAGTTCAGGACATCCATAAAAAAAATTTTTTTTTAATTTATTAAAATACAAAGTCCAAGTTAAGCATTTTGAAAACACATGTTTCAGACACAAGCTTCCTGAACAAGAACCCTTATGTCCAAAACACGTGAACATATTCAAGCTGCTTAACTTGGACTTTATATTTGCATTTTAATCGATTACAATTCGCAATTCACTTTATGGATGTGCTGGACTTTTCTACTACTTGGATTTTTCTGCTGGCGTCCTTGCACTCTACAAAGAGGAACCGGGAGCTACATATGGATCACAATTGTTGGTGAGCTTCCCTTTCTTTACATTATTTAGGCATATTTTCTGCTACCCTTTGCCTTTTGTCATAGAGGTTACATTCGTAATAGATATACTGGCCTCATTTACTATTGTGGTTGCGTCAGAAAAGTGTCTTAAAGTGCTGAAGACACATTTATTATAGGCTTAAGACAATGTTTGCATACTTTCCAACATGCCAAGCGTAGCTTAGTGAAAAGTGAGTGTTGATAAGTGGGAAAGTGGGCATGGCCTCTATGCAACATAGTAGGTCAAAATCTGCACCACAAATGCACTAAAATTCTTGTGTAAAAAGTTGGTCTAAAAGTTGTCTAAAACTGCCCCAAATTTATTACATTTTTTTTCTGTCCAAGTTTACGCAGTGATAGAAAATGAGGGCAATTTAAGTATGTGCAGTAGTTAAAAGAACGGAAAAAATATTTTGATTGAAATGTTTTATTTACCAATCCTTTTTGCAAACTGTTAGTTCTACAATCTTAAGAAACATACTTTGTGTTGAATGGCACTGCTCACTCTGACAGGCTGTTAGTGGATTTGTTAGTGAAATGTACAGGAAAATATAAGCGATTTAGCAGTCAGTCAACAGAATATGTCATCGAGGGAATAACTACCAGTGTAGCAGACATAGCAGCAATGAGGTGCAGTAGCTGAGCTGACCACTTCTACTAGTAAATGAACCTTAGAGGTGAGTGATAGAGATTACCGTAGACGGCAGGGTGGGGGAACTGAGTGTTGAAGAGGATATACAGTCAAACTATAATAATTACAACCTTTCCATTTCCTGAATTCTCTTGCTGTAGATGGTGATGAAAGCAGAGTGTGGCTTCATGCCAATTTCTGCAATGAGGCCCCATGGCCACTAGTTAAGCCTCTCTATATGAAATGTGCTGTATATGTCATTCTTTACTGATATAAAATGAAAAAAGTTAATGACCCAGATTAGATGTGAAGTTTGTAGCCTTACAAAAATCAATTAAGCTGTGCACATCCATATATTTTGAAAAACGTAAGCATAGGTGCACAGTGAAAAGACAATAGCATACATCTAATACAAATATCAGTGCACACTAAAAACTAAGTAGAACATCAAGGTATAATAGGAATATTGGAAATGCAATTACTGCAATGGAAAATATGAAAAACCTGGACTCTTAGTTTACAGTTTTTGATCAAAGATTGTATTAAGCTCACCTCCCAATAGCATCAAGGGGATCCCAGTACAGGTGAGTCCCTAACACTAAACATGTTACCTCACTAGGAGTCTATTCAGACTACAACATCTCAGGGAGTGGTAGGAACCTGCTACTGAATTAGGGACACCTGTACTGGGATCCCCTTGACGCTATTGGGAGGTGAGCTTAATACAATCTTTGATCAAAAACTGTAAACTAAGAGTCCCAGGTTCTTCATATTTTCCTTAGCAGTAAATGCATTTCCAATATTCCTATATACCTTGATGTTCTACTTAGTTTTTAGTGTGCCACTGATATTTGTATTAGATGTATGCTATTGTCTTTTCAGTGTGCACCTATGCTTACGTTTTTCAAAATAAATGGATGTGCACAGCTTAATTGATTTTTGAAGTCTATTTGAGGAATGGCAACCTCATTGGCTTGCTGCACTCCGGCAACCTCTTTTAAACTGGTGCAGGATAATTCAGTAGCAGGTTCCTACCACTCCCTGAGATGTTTGTAGTACTGAATGGACTCCTATGAGGTAACATGTTTTAGTGTCAGGGACTCACCTGTACTGGGATCCCCTTGACGCTATTGGGAGGTGAGCTTAATACAATCTTTGATCAAAAACTGTAAACTAAGAGTCCCAGGTTTTTCATATTTTCCTTAGCAGTAATGCATTTCCAATATTCCTATATACCTTGATGTTCTACTTAGTTTTTAGTGTACCACTGATATTTGTATAAGATGTTTGTAGCCTTACAAACAGATGAAATATTTTGTATTCATTTTGTATATCAAGAATTTTATTTGTAGATGATAATGTAAGTTTGATAGAACATCAAATGAAAATCAGCTTTGGCTTTTTATGTCTATGTCTGTGTACTAACTGGCATGTGTAATGTCACAGAAGGAGCCAGAGTCTTTTTAAACTTTTGCAGGAACAAACTTCTTTGATGTTAACTTTTTAGAATGTAGCGCACAGTCTTTTGGGTCTTTTTGCCTTTCTGGGGACACTGAGATCTCTCTGACACTATCTTTGGTGGTACCCCTGCAAAATTGAACTCTTCCTCTCTTTCCACACATAATCTACTCATGTCTCAGCTTTTCCTCTTAGTCCCTGTTATGGATATATCTTGGTATCTCTTTCTGATATCTGCTCTTTAATGCTCATCTAAGACCTACTCTTCCCTCAGAGTTTCATGGGTTTTTCTTCTTAGCCTGCGTCACAACTGCAGAGGACAAATACCGGTCGGTTTACCCGGCTGGTTATTTGTCCTGTTTTGCGGCCGTCCCCACGGCCAGCGGGGGGGGGGGGGGGGGGTGGCTTTTCTCCGCAACGAGCAGAGAAAAGCCCTCCCCCTTCACATTCAGGAGAACAGATCCCGTCCGAAAACTTGACGGAAGGTTGTGCTTGTAGAATGTTTTGCGGCCGGACCGCCGGCGGAAAAACCGCCGGACGGAAAACCCGTGCAGTGGGGAATGCTGCACGGGTTTTCCATAGAGCACCATTGTGGTCATTTTCGGCCGGTTTTTCAGGCGGTCTGCAAAACCGCAAACCACCTGAATAACCGTCTAAAAACACGTGCCGAGGGGACATGCCTTACTGTCGTTTCTTCCAGCTCCCTTGTGCAACCTACTGTCAAGCAGAAACATTGCCAGCTCCAGCACTATACCTGTATTGATTTGTATTCTTGATCCATTTTAAAATTTCATGTAATTTATCCTTAAAGGGGTTGTCTGCTACACGGATTGCTTTTTATGTTAAAGATCTTGCAAAAACAAGTCACTTTACAATATGTGTCAATTAACAGTGTCCTACCTATTTCTAGATATCTCCTCTTGTATGGACTGCATCATCTACTCAGGTCGCTATAGCTACAGACCTGTTTGACCTATCCTGATAGGCTGCCAGCACTGGTTGCTATAGCTACAGACCTGGCTTCTACTGCAGCTTAGTGGAAGCCAGTAAACACACCCCTGAATTCAAAATGAAACCAAGAAAACAGGACTGAGGTAAGATGAATCAATGTAGTAAGACAACCCTTTTAATGTAAAAATAACCACATGCCAGATTTGCTGTTTTTGGTCACCTTGCCTCCCAGAAAATATTTAATGAAAAGAGCTCAAAAAGTCACATTTTACACAAAATTTTACTAATAAAAGTTCAAGCTCATCCTTTAAAAACAAGTCCTTACACAGAAACAAAGAAAAGTCATGTCAAGGGCTGATACCTGTTTTAGATCCTCCCTTTATGTACTACCCTAAAATTTTGTTGAAAAAATGAATTTATTACATTTGTTTGTATGTAGATCGACTAGTGCAGTCCTACCTCTTACTACCTATTATTTTTTTCTTTGGCAATCCTACTACCATTAAAAAAAATTTAAATTTGTTGTGCAAAAAATAAGCCCTCCCACAGCTATATGAATTGGAAACAAAAATGTTTTAGCTCTTACAAAGTATAGATAAAAAACAAAAGGAGAAAAGAATGAAAATTGGCACTCCTTACATTTTTACATTAAAGGTGTTGTCTCACTACATTGATTCGTCTTACCTCAGTCCTGTTTTCTTGGTTTCATTTTGAATTCAGGGGTGTGTTTACTGGATTCTACTAGGCTGCAGTAGAAGCCAGGTCTGTAGCTATAGCAACCAGTGCTGACAGCCTATCAGGAGAGATCAGACAGGTCTGTAGCTATAGCGACCTAAGGAGCTGATGCAGCCCATACAAGAGGAGATATCTCAGAATAGGTAGGATACTGTTAATGGACATATGTTGCAAAGTGACTTGTTTTTGCAAGAACTTTAACATAAAAAGCAATCCTTGTAGCGAGACAACCCCTTTAAGTGGAAGTGGGAGTAATAGATTATTCTTGTATTTGACTGTTTACATGGCCCCCCCACACCTTCCAGATTAACTAAGAACGACCTGGAAGTGTATATAACAAAGTAGATTTTCTAAACTAGATAATTCCTTTTATAGGAGTGTTCCCATTATATTAATTGGCTTTCAACATGTAGGTCAATTTAAATAAAGATCATTGCCAAATACATTGCTGTTCTCATTTTGATTCATGTCAGAGTTGGAGCAGTTTTTATCTCCTGCTTGTTTACACTAACTTCTCTAGTTACTGACTACCTCTCTCTGCTTTAGCAGCCCTGGCTGGGATGTGAAATCACTCTCTGTTGTGTCTTATCAGCAGGATGGAGCTTCTTACTCTCTGATTTTATCTTTCTAACTGAGTAAAGCTGAGAAAAGCTTTACAGACCAGGGAGAAGCCTTGTACCATTCTGTCAGTGTCACCAGACCTGGTCGCTGTTGGTACCTTCAACCGCAGACGCTCCTGTGTACTTCCTCGCCACACTTTGCAGTGTCTCGCTAACCCCAATTAGCCAGCTTACTGCTTTAGCGACGTTCTCTCTAGACCATGCAGTCACCCAAACTGACTTAAAGGGCCAGCACACACTAAGTAGCTTTACCAGAGACAATATTTTGGGATCTGAGACTTCTTACATGAACCCCCCCTTCCTCTTTTGTCAGTTTGTTGGTGTGCTTTGATGTGTTTTCAGAGAGAGAGTTCGATTTTCAGGGATTGAATCCCACCTGCCTTGACCGTCTTCTTGTCACCTGATGACTGTCACGAAGGTAGTGGATCCTCTGGTCCACCGCAAGCAATGGCATAAGCCACGCCAGGGAGTGGAATCTAAGTAGGTCCCGGTTTTCGCCAGAGACCGCCGCAAAGCGGGATGGACCTGCTGCGGCGGGGGTCTACCAGGTCGCTACCCCTGACGTGACTTGCTTGCGGAGGCAGCCGAGGTGTAGCGTGGTACAAAATTGGAAGGCAGACTCATAGTTGGGGACAGGCAGAAGGTCAGGACAGGCGGCAATGGTTCGTGGTCGTGGACAGGCAGGAAGGTCAGGGCAGGCGGCAAGATTCGTGGTCAAGGAAGGGAGGCAAACGGTACGGTACACGGCTTAATCAGAACAAGGCTTCAGGAATGCTTTTTCTATAGCCAAAGGGCACTAAAGATCCGGCGAGGTTACTGGGAAGAGGCAGGTTTAATTAGGTTCAGCGACTGGCAATAGCCAATTACCGGTGCGCTGGCCATTTAAATTTAACACTGCTGGCACACACGCACCCTATGGAGCGGGACCGCGTGCGCCGAGGGACGGAGACAGCCGCAGCAGGAGCGTGGCCGGGTAAGGGGGACTCGGCACTGGCAGGGAGACAAGCGCGCCCGAGACCCGACATGCGGGACCCGGCGCCGCTCGGCAGCAGGGCCCTGATACGCCTGCGACCTGGGACGAGGGTCGCAGGGGCATCTGTGACAACGATGTCTCTGCCTTTCCCTTTGGTACAATGTTGCACAACAGATGTCACCACAAATGACCACCTTCCAACCTGGGAGCTCCCTGCAGTGATGTCCAGATATCAGGGGTGTAAGTGTGAAGACCTGGTAACTCTTCAGATCCTGCTTCTTGGCATGGCTCTGTAAGCCGAGTACCAAGGGCAGGTCTTCCGGAATACAGCGAAGTCACAGACAAAGAACACGAGTCCAACACCGGCTCAACCACGGTTTGTTTTACTGAATTTTCTGGAACAAGATGGTGAACAGATCCCCCAAACACAAATTTACAAATAAGTATCCTGGGCCCCTGTGCTGCACAGCGCGCCGCCAGAAGTGTACTCTCTGGATGCCTGGTAACTTTACCTAACCGTGGGGTTCGGAAAGGCCGATAACCCCTTACCTTCTTAATACCGTAATCACCAACGGGAACAATTGTGTGTGGTGGCAGTTGCAGGGGCTCGTGGTGCAGCACAGCGGCTTACACAGCTTTAAGGGATTTACCCACTTCCCTCCCAAACACACATGTGACACAAACTTTCCCTCACAGATGAACCGGTTCAAGTAGCTAACGGTGTGATATCAAACTCTCCAAGTCCTGAACAGGAGGATGTATTTGGGAAACCCTCCTTTGGCCTGTAACTGAACCTAAACTATCTAAACTAATATCAGGCCTTCTCACAGTCCTGAGCTCGTTGGCGTGCACGCATCCGCTGAGGTACCTTAAAGATGGCCGGCAATCCCTGTCCTCCGGTGCAGATCCTTGTGGATGAAGTGGATGATCCGGCTGCAGACAGTCCTCTCTATCTTGGCAGCTTTTCCTTCTTGTCCAGGAGTTCTCTCTCTCTCTCTCTCTCTCTCTCTGCGATGGCGTCTGTATGGACAGTCAGGCTCTCTCCTGTCTCTGGAACAACTGTGAATCCTGCTTCCTTTTTAGCTCAGTCTCTGTCTCAGTCTGCTCTCCTTTGAATCTCAGCAGCTTCTAAAATGGCTGCTTCATGTGGCAGTCTTATACCATGTCCCTCATTTGCATATACTGGAAACTGGACATAGCGACATCTTGTGGCCAAACAGTAGAATACAAATAAATATTTCACAACTGTTATGCATGGGATTTTGCTTGGAAAACACAGGGAGGCTGTCCCACTATCCCACATCTCAATGCTAAAACTCTGTGTCTGCCACAAGTTTTAGCATTGAGCCACACCAAGAAGCAGGATCTGAAGAGTTACCGGGTCTGCAGAGCTCATTTATGTGTAATTATATCAGAGAGTCACTCAGCAGCTAACAGTGTGTCTTTGCAGCATGTAAGTTTTCTGCTTTCACAAGGAGCTTCCTCTCATGACTAATACATATCTGCTAGCTCACATTTAAAGCCAGACATTCTGCTTGGACAGTATCATTATTTTTCACAACTCCTTTATCAGTAATGTCTCAGCTAGGAACAGGATCCTGCAGAGCTGAAATGTCAGTCAGTGCTCTAGACCTTCCTAAAGCCTGCTCAGAAAGTGAGTATGAAAATGCTCTAACAAAATTGAAATTGCTAGATGGGACAACCCCTTTAACTAAGTACAGGTTTAGGACCTTAGACTGAATTAAGAAGGAGATAGGCAGGTTCCACAATTCTTAGTCATCTCTTTAAAGTGACTGCACCTGTATTGGATGAAAGAGTTTGTTCACATGAGGCAGATTTGTAGTAGAATTTTCTGTGACTGAAAAATCCAATACATATGTCAGTATTTTACAGCAAATGTGTGGATTTCTGCAAAGCCATCTTTTTTACCTGGATTTTTAAATCTGCGGTGTAGTAAACATGTCATTATTACATGTGGATTCCACACAGCGTAAGTAGCATGTCACTTACTCTATGTGGTTTCTGTACAGAAACCAACCCTGAAAACAAGACATATTAACCTCACAGAATGGTAATATTTCCCTTACCATCCATGCTTAAAACGACAGAAAAAAAAAAAAAAAAAAAAAAAGATAAAATGTGCAGCGGATTTTCCTTATGTAGAATTCGATATGTAAATATCCCCTAAAAGTGTAAAGTCTAGGAAATATGATCCCTTTGTACATAACTTCTGCTAAAGACTGCTATTTGCTGTTATTCTATCACAATTATTTTCTTTATTGTGCTTCTATTTAAATATAGATGTCAATGTAGGTCAACCCATTATCTCTGTTTGCTTACAAACTCCAGTTAAACTCAAGAATCCTGTTAATTCAGGGATTTTCCAGAAATTGAAGCAACAGTTTATAGATTGATATATCCCTTCAAGGTGGTTAAATATATACTTATCTTGTCCTAGTTCTCATTTATTTGCATTCAAAGTTCTGATTTTCACCATTGGAAAAAGTAAAAGTAATCACGCAATTCATTTGATAAACTGCGGGCACGTGTCACAAAAACAACAACCTCTTTTGAAACATAAGCTGGCTTGGTCAAAGAAACTGCACAGGCTTCTTCTCCTCTGTCAAACTACATCTGGTGATAAATTTCCCTTTTCAGCAGATGAACATGTAAAACATGAATGTAGTAGCAAGTCTGCAGCTATTCTCTTTTCACATTGACTTATAGATACAGTGGGGAGAGAGGTCACTATGGGATCCAGATATCCTAATAGAGTATATGGAAAGGAGTTTGTCATGTGCTCACCTTCCCATGTTTCTGTTGCTTTTAGCCATTGTAGGCCGTGTACTGGGGTGGTCTCTCCAGAATACAGTGAAGTCATGAATGAGAAAAAACAACTCCAACACCAGTTCAACCAAACTTCTACTTTACTGAAATATGCAAATAAGTGTTCTCAGAAACCCTGGACTTACATACACACAAGTGTGAGCCAAGGTCCTTGTGCTACACAGCATGCCGCCGTAAATATGTTCTCCAGACACACAATACCTTTACCTACCAGCGGGCTCGAAAAGGTCGACTGCTGTTTACCTATTAATACCCTGAGAAACAGGCACAATTGTGTAGGGTGTGTTTCAAGAGTGCACCTGTGGTGTAGCACTACAACTTACAAACTTATCAATTATACCCACCATTCCCATAACAAAGATAATAATAAAAGTCTATAAGTTGAGCGTACTGCAAAACTGACAGCACTGATGTAAGGCGTACTTCAATGTCCCACCCTGGTAATGTTCTTGGATGATTGCTTGTGGCCTGACACAGACTGAGGCCCTAACTAGTCTAACTACAGGCCTGGTAACAGCCCTAAATAGAATGGCGTGCACGTCTACTTTGGACTAACAACCGATCATAATTCCTGAAAGGCCCTGTCAGAGTCCAATACCAAAAATAGTGCTTACTTCTCTCCGCTACTGGATTCAGCACGACATGCATTCTGTCTCCACACCTTCTCTAACCGCAATGATCCAACAAACAAATCTCTCCTCCCTCAGCAGCATTCAGTCACCAACAATTATAGCTGCACTCCACAGCAGCAAGAGTTTCCGGAAGAATGATGCTCATTGTGAATTCTCTGTCTGCAGTCTCTCAATTCCAGCTCTTTCTCTCCAAGATGGCTGCTGCTGAACCCAACTCCTCCTACTTTCTCTTCCAGTCACATGTCAAAAAACACATCTTCCCATATCTTACACATATGCAGGGCTGCCGTATAGGGGGTACTCCTATATGGGACACGGTGAAATAAGGGGGCCCCTTCAAGCAGGCGCCCTTACTTAACATTACACAATAGAGCATGGCACAGATTCCGCCTCCTATAATCTAAAATCTTCTTTGTACATCCCTGTGCTGCGCGCTGCAGCCGGAGCCAGGCCCTCCTCCTCTGTCTGTGGGCAGGATGTGGAACAATAGGGATCCATGAGGCCCCGCATCCCGCCACTGGGTAGTACACAGTGGCGGCAGTACACAGCGGCGGCGCAGACAGAGAGAGGAGATCCCGGCTACAGTGTGCAGGGATGTAAGAAGAAAAAGCATGTGCACTGTGCAGCTGTAACCGGGAGCTGGGACCCCCTCTCACTAGTGCTCCTCGCCACCTTTGCCCACCCAGCCATAACTTTGGGGGGCCCCCTTTGCCCACCCAGCAATATCTGTGGGGGCCCCCTTCTCTCCCCTGGCTGCAGGGAGGCCCTAAGCTACAAGGGGGGCCTAAGCTACATGGGAGCCTAGAATACAGGGGAGCCTAAACTACAAGGGGGCCCTAAAGTACAGGAGGCACCTAAACTACATAGGGGCCCTAAGCTACATGGGAGCCCTAAATTACAAGGGGCTCTAAACTACAAGAGGGCCCAAAGTTACATGGAGGCCCTAAAGTACAGGGAGCCCTAAGCTACAAGGGGGCCCTAAACTACAAGGGGGCCCTAAACTACAGGGGAGCCGTAAGCTACAAGAGGGCCCTAACCTACAGGGGGCCCTGAGCTATATGGGGGCCCTAAGCTATGATGGGTCCTAAACTACATGGGGGTCCTAAGCTACATGGGGCCAATAAGCTACATCGGGCCCTGAACTACATGGGGGCCCTGAACTACATAGGGGGCCCAAAACTACAGAGGGGGCCCAAAGCTACTCACAGGGGGCCCCAAGTTACCTAGCGACCCATATGTGGCCCCAAGCTACAGAGCTACTCACAGGGGGCCCAAGCTATGTAGCTACCCACAAGGGACCCTAAGCTACCTAGCTAATGTCTGGGGGCCCCAATGTACCTACATACTGATTAGGAGCTCCTAATCTATCTGCTTACCTACTGGGGGGTCCATAATTTCCAGGGGTAATTATTACCATCTGGGAAACTATGGATGGAGAATTTGTATGTGGGGTGGGCACACAGTTGGGTAAATGATAAAAAAAAGTGAGCAGTTTCAGGTGCTTGTGTTGTAAATTTTGTAGGGACAAGTGGTGGATGGAAGAAGTCATCATGGTGGTCTGGACCACATAAAGAAGAAAAGGGAATGTGAGAAAATAAATCAGACATCACCTTTGAGGCTCTAAATGTAAGTAAACTGTTTGCAAAGCACCTGTGTACCTGGTATCTACCACTATAGGGTCACTGTATGGAGGAAATATTGGTCTTGGTGTAATGGTTTATAATAAGTAACAGTATGGCAGTATTATTCAGTATTGTTATCTTGGAGATATGTGGTGATGATGTGCAGGTATTATAAGTTGCTTGTATATTGTTGTTGTTTTGTGATATTTGTCTTGGTTTGCTGATTTGGTCAGTAACATTATGGTAGTGCTAGTCAGTATATGGTTTGATGTTTGCCGGTATTATTTGGTGTTTGTATATTCTTTGGCAATATTTGGTCTGGTTATACTGGTTTGGTCAGTAACATTACAGTGGTGACATGTGATGATCATGTGGAGGTATTTGCTGGCGGATATATATGCCGACCTGCAATACACAGATAAACTCTACGTTGTAAAATCCAGCAAGAACTAAATCCAAAAACAATGGTGCAATTGCAATTTCTTTCTTGTGACCCCAGAAAAATTTTTTTTCTTTATCTGAGGTGGTAGTGGTTTCGGGGCAGTGAGGGGCCAGAGGGGTCGGCCGGGAGTGGGGGTTGGAAATTTTAGCTAGCGGGCGCGGAGCGATGGGAAGAGGGGGTGGGGTGGAGCTGAGGGAGTGTGGAGTGATGGGGGGGGCAGCCAGGGTGCGGGACAGGAGAGGGGGGGCCCAGACACTTCAGCCGTATGGGCCCCAAAATTTCTGATGGCGGCCCTGCACATAGGTTAAACTTTCAGAATATCTGCATCTTGTGGCCAAACAGCAGAATGCAGCATGTCCGTTTGAAATCATTATTCATACACAAGTTTATAGTTCCTTGGGCAGAGACAATGAGGCTTTTCCATCATCTCACACCATTGTGCTAATAAAGTAGCTAGGCGGCAGGTGTATTTGGTCCACCATACAATTTTAGCCATGGCAGGAGAATGCTTAGCAGGCTATCTGCAGGACTGGCTAATCAGCCATTTAACATACTAAAGAAGCAAACCAATCGCTGTATTTGGTTCATTATTAAAGGAGTTGTCTCATTACAAGCTTTCAGCCTGCTTGAAAGGCAAAGGAGCAAAGGATTTTTGAATTCAGGGGCGTGCTTCTTGTCTGCCTCTTCTCCTCCCTCTTCCCCCCTCCCCTCAGCACACAGACAGCTCTCCTCATAACTTCTATACAGCAGGGGGGGCGAGGGAGTTTGCTGCCAGGGTTAACCCTGTGTGTGCCTGCATAGGTCTGCTGCAGGCTCTTGTTGCTGGATCAGCTGTATTGTCAGCTCCACAGAGACAGCAGAGAGAGGGCTGATCTATGAGTATGGAGAGTTCTGTGAAGCTGTGATTGCTAATAGCAGAGCAGAGGGATGTAAGTGTTCCTATACCTCCTGCATAGCATACAAATCTCCACATCTCCAGCAACAAACAAATCCTGTCAGAACAGACACAGGGCAGCTGTGAAGTGAGTTACTATACTCAGGATGTGTCACTAATACAGCAGGGCAGGGAGAGATAGGAAGCGTTCACATGCCTCCCTCATCTGTTCTATTAGTATAGTCAGAGCTCCACAGACACATGGTGATTATAGTAACACACAGGGTCACTGCTGTCAGCCTCACCTCTGCTCTCCTCAATCTGTTTAGAGAACAGGAGGAAGCAGGCACACACATGGTTAATCCAGCTACACAGACTACAGAAGCATTCTGTGCGGGAGGGGCTCTGTGCTCAGACCTGTATTCTGAAGGTGATGAGTCACCAGACCTGACAGCCAGTGAGATAAAGATCAACAGGTCTGCTGCTATAGAGATTTGAGAAGCTGATGTACTACTATTACCAGGGCTAACTCAAAATCAGTAGGATATTTGTAATGAACATATATTGCAAAGCTGCTTGTTTTTTAAAGATCTTTTAATTAAAACCCAATCATTGTAGCGAGACAACTCCTTTAAGGGTTGTCCAGGACATAGGAAAATTAAATCATATACTAGTGCCGGACATTAAAATAAAAGCCTATACTCCCTTTCCCTCTGTCCAGAACTGGGTCTTCCCAGTTTTTTTTTCACCTTCCTACTTTTCCGAATAGGACATCACCGGCTGCAGTGGTCATGTGCCATTCATTTACACCACCGGTCAGAATTGAACAGCGCTGAACAGTGATGTAAGCAGAGGTACCTGACTGCTGCACCAAGCAGTGGCTGCAGAGGTGGTGTCCTCATGCAGAACATAACAAATGTAACAAAGACCGGGGCACCCCTAAAATGGGGGAAGGTAAGTTGGGGGCTTTTTTTTCTTCATTTTATTGGCCTGCATTAGCATATTATTTAATTTCCTATGACTTAGACAACCTCTTTAAGTCTGTTGTTTGGATGGCTTTTCTGTACTTGATCTGGCTATTTATTTCTGACTACCCTTCTGGATTACCATTGCTTAATTTCCTGGACTGCTTCTTGACCTTCTGTTCCTCTGTTGTGACCCTTCTGTGTTGACCCAACATTTCTAGGTTCTAATATTGTTTTTTACTTTGGCTTTAGCACATTCTCTGATCACACGGCATGGACTTTTGGATAGTTTTGGTTCAGTCTCTATCTAGTTTGTCAGCTCCACCAGTCAGAGGCTTCTCTGGAGACAGAACCTGGGAATATGTTGTACTAAAGTCCAAGACTGACTGTGGTAGCACACTTGCTTGACAGGCAATTCCTTTAGAGGGTTGAAATTATGAGATCACTACTTTAATTTATATGTCCCTAGGATCCATCTTTCCACTCTTTTTTTTTTTTATGTTTTAATTGTCACGTCAAAGGGGGTTACAGTGAGCCCTGACTGGAACCCACCCCCACGCCCCCTGCCTGCTTACGTGCTGCCCAGGGGCAGACAAAAACTGGCCAGCCCTCGCTCTAAAGTGCCGGGGCCGTCAGAAGGAAGAATAGCAGACGCCCGTGTCAATACCAAAACAGGAACCCAACCCAAAATCAAAAACCCAGAGGATAAAACGTAAAAACCGGTGTAAAAAAGCCAAAGGGGGAAGCGGTGCAAAAAGAGAAAAAGGGGGTCAGAAAAAAAACCGAGGTCGGGTACACAGGTAAGCAAAAAAAAAAAAAAACAATTTAAACCAAAGTACAAGGGCGCAGGGAATATCGAGGCCAGCACCAGTTTAGCAGGGAGTTTAATGTTTTTTCCCGGACACCCCCCCTGTATGATTAAAGCGGCCCCCGGGGCCTTTCCCAGGGGCTGGTGCGAACCCCCCCTGTCAGAAGTGGCCCTAGCCCTCTGTCACTCAAAACAGCTCCTAGCAGCTGTCTTCAGGGGGGGCGCTGATCGCTGCTGCAGACTCTTCCTCCCGATCTGATTGCTCCCCCAGCCCTGACATACCCCCATTTTTTAGGAAAGGGGCCAACCCCACCCTTCCCTATTGGGTTTGTTGGGTGAAACTCGGGAATTCCCTCACCAGGTCATCACATGGATGGATTTAGCCGGAAACCCAGATCTCTCCTAGGCCCATACCCCTTTCCCAATGGACCGGGGTACGCTGACCTTTGGACCTTACAGAAAAAAAAAAATAGGGGCGATTTCCCATTTTCAAAAATCCCCCTCTATAAAAAACTGGAGGAGGGGAAGGTCTAGGGGGCGGAGAAACAGGGCTGAATGTAACCTTTTTAAGAAGTCCCCAATGGGACACGTTATGTATTCGGAGAGACCAGGGTAATTTCAACCGTTTTGCCCCCCGGTTAAACCCCCTCCTAAAAACCCACATAGGGACCCTACAAATCGGGGCCCAGGATCCCAAGGCAATTTTTTCAATCGCAGTTTTTCGGGGGGAAACCATACTTTTCCCCCAACCCCGTAAACCCCCTAAACAAAACGTCGTCTATCAGAATTTTTCTTTGGGATGTTCTGGGTATAACAAAGTTCTTCTAATTTGGGCCCAACTGTGAAAAAACTTTAATGATAACATCCCCCGCGTGATCAACTAGCACGGAAAAATGACGATCCCTTTTGGGTGAAAAACCATAATTACAGTAAAAGGGTTGATACCAACACTACTAAATCCTGATTGTAAGGACAAAATTAAAACCAACGGTAAAGATTTTACCAGTCTACCTCTGATCAAACTAACAACGGATTTTTTTTGTTTTACCATTTGATTTACCCTCTAAATTGCCCAAATTTAGTCTCGGGGTGGAGGCGAGGAAGGGGACAGGTGAACCCAGAGCCCCCCAAAGGGCTCTCCCAAAACGAGAAACGAACTGGACCCCCTGTCCGAAACAAATTTTTCGGAAAACCATGCATTTTTGACAATGTGTTTATTGAGTTCAGATTTTTTTGCCCAAAACGGGCAACCCCCCTTAACAGAACAAGATGGCACTTTTTTGCTGAAACGATCCACCCACTCAAAAACCCTTTTGCCTCTGAAGGGGGAGGTCCGTCATAAAACCCCATGAGTGGGGGCCACGGACGTTCAGGTACAGGAGCGGAAAATTCCCCAGGAGGACGGTTCGGGAATTTTTGCCCGAGCGCAGACTTCACAAGAGCCACATAGGCCTCAACATCCAGGCAATGACCCACCAAAAAATTTCGAGAAAAAAGTTTTTTTTGTGCCAGACACCCCCCAGACCCCAGATAAACCAAAATCAGAAATTTTTTTTAAAATTCGTAAAAAAAAAAAAAAGTGGGAAAAAAACCTTCGAAATAGGCAGTTAACGTCTTATCTCCTGGGGGGACTTTAACCTCAGTGGCTAAATCGGGGGGAAATAGTGAGACAACAGTCTCCTTTGGGGCAATATAGGGCGGATCCTCCTAAATTAATGGCGGGACAGAAGTTTCTAGATAGAGCATCAGCCTTCACATTTTTCAACCCAGGTCTGTAAGTAACAACAAAGTTGCAGCGCATAAAAAAAACCCCCAACGCGCCTGACGTGGATTTAACCTTTTAGCACTCTCAAAAAGGGTTTAAGATTCTTATATCGAAGGACCGTGCCCATGTGGGCACCCTCAAGGGAATGCCGCCATTCCTGGGGAAAACCCCAAATTAATACCCCAAACAACGCCGGTTTCCCCCAACATCTTTTAAATTCCTTTCAGTGAGAAAAATTTACGTGAAAAAAAAGGCAAAAGGGGCAAAAGGTTAGCATATTACCGGGACCTCTGAGACAAGACCGCCCCTGCGCCATATCGGAACATCAACCCAACGACAAAGGGTTTGCGTGATCTGCTTGAATCAACAAAAGAGTATACAAAACTTTGTTAAGTTTCTCAAATCCATCTATGGCCTCGGGTTCTAAATATGAACTTCACCCTCTTATTGTCATCAAAGGCCAAACAAACAAAAAAATTTAGAATAAAATTTACGTTTAGTCGCAAACCCTAGAACCGCTGCAGGGCCTTCAGAATAAGGGCGGACTTCTCGAGAATGGCCTAATTTAACCCGGGGTCCATACGAAAAGAGTTAAACGGTGTCCCAAAGGGAAAAAGGTACCTCCTGCACCCCGGAAACACATTTTTCGAGCTTGACAAACAAACTATTTTCCTTCGGATTTGCAATACCTGTCCATTTTTAAAAAGTGGGGGCGACCAATCTTCCAAAAAAAAAAAAAATGTCATCCAGGGAAACGACCATAAAACAAAAAAATGATTTCACGGGAAAAAACATTAACCAGGGTTCTGGAACACCGCGGGGGAGCATTTCACAACCCGAACGGATCCCCCCAGATATCAAAAAAGACTTTCAGGGTTTAAACGCGTTTTTTCCCACTCATCCCCTTTTCCCAAACGGGAAAAGGTTATACCCCTCTAAGGCCAACTTGGAAAAACCACTTTGCTCCCCCGGATTTGGTGAACAGATTCGGGATCAAGGGTAAAAAGGGTATTGGTTTTTTTACCGTTAATTTTATTCATTTTACGGTAATCTATGCATGGTCGGAGGCCCCATCCTTTTTTCCTACAAAGAAAAACCCGCCCCATGGGAGAAAAACCAAGGGCGGATTTTTCCCTTCTGTAACTTTTTGCAAAATATTGTTTCATTTTTAGTCTCTCTGGACCAGACAATATATTCCCCCCCCTTATTTATGGGAAACCCTTACTCCGGGCAATAGGTCAATGGCCAGCTAAAACTAAGAGGGGGTATATCTCCCCCTGTTTTTTGAGAAAATACTGAGGGAAATCACGGGTAAAAAACAGGGAACTGCTCCACCCAGTTTGCCCATATGGTGGGGGAAAAAATCAAAAAAAACCGTTGTCCCAAACCTTGCTTTTTCCCGAATTCCATCAAAACACTCAGTTTTTGTTTCTGAAACCAGGGCAGCCCCAACACCACACACGGGCAGCCCCTTCCTGATAAATAGAATAACTTTTCAAATTTTTGGATCGACCACCATCTCCAGCTCAGGAGTACAAAGTTGGATTGTCCCGAAGCTAAAATGGGGGTGGGTCAATTTCCACAACCCTTAAGGGGCCCGATACGGGCCCCAAAGGGAGGCCAGCCTTTGACGAAAGCGCATCAAAAAAAATTTGAAGCTGATCCAGAAACCACAAACCCCTCCCCGAACCAACAGCGACAAGTATGAAATCTTAACTGGTAGCGCAATTTTTTTGGTATAAAAGGAAATACCTGCTCGCCAGGTGATCTTCCCTTCCCCCTTGGCCGGAAATTTTTTTTCTGGCCTGGGCTTCCCTTTGGGGCACTCACGAACGCCCTTCCCCTTCGCCACAGTAAAGCACAACCCCGGGTCGACGAGTGGGGCCTACGGTCCCCACAGCAGTCGGGAAGAAGCTCCCACTTCATGGGCCCCGGGTTTAAAACGGAAAAACGGGGTTTTGAGGGAACCAGAGTGAACCACCGGGGAGGAAAAACCCTTTTCCACGTCTCTCCTAAAAACGTTTCCCGACGAATGGCCGCCTGACCTCATCTAAAGTACCCGGGTGGGTAAAGCCACCAAAAAAACCCTTTACATGGTTTTGCTAACCCCATTAAATGGCATCTGGAGCTGGTCTTCCCCCCCAAAGGAACGCCCCCGCACAAAATTCAGAGCAAAAAATTTCCCCCCTTTTTTACCCTGCCTCAAGGTGGCAGCTGAGCCTCGGCCCCACTTCCCCATCCCGGGTCTCAAAAAATACCCCTAAGGCGGCAAAGAACCTGCCACAAAACAGTTCAGGCGAATCCGGCGGTATTTGAAAATGCCCACTCCTGGGGGAACCCCTGAAGTAGGGACATAACCACCCACTGTTTTCTCCTCATTCCCCGAGGGACGTGGGGGGCCCAAAATACAGGGGACATCCCCCCTCTAAATGCCAAAAAGGCCTTCCTGTTGCCTGAGAACCCGTCAGGCAATGGGTAGGGGGCTCCCAAGGGGGGGAAGGGGTGCAGGGACACTCTCCCTTGGGGGAGATTCCTGCTGTTCTACCATTTAGCCAGACCTGGTACCTGGGAAAACCCCCGCTCTGCTCTACCATAGCGTCATGGGTCATAGTGGGGTAGAGCAGTAACGGTTCCGGGCCGTGAAAAGTCACGTCAAAAGGGGGTACAGTGGGGCCCTGACTGGAACCCGCCCACTGCCCTGCCTTCTGCTTGCCCTAGGTGGCCGACGACAACGGGCACAGTCCCTGCGCTGTTAAATGCGGACCTGAAGGAAGAAAACAGACAAATCCGTGTCAAAACCAAATCAGAACGCCAAAAACCTGAAACAGAAACCAGGGGAAAAAGAAACAACCGGTGTCAAAAAACCAAACGGGAGCGAGGTGCAAAATCAGAGGGCAAACCGGGGCAGGAGAACAAGCCGAGGTCCCGGTACCAGGGAAGCAAAAAATAAACAATAAAACAATAGCAAGGCAACCAGGTGAATATCGCAGGCGCAAACCACTAGCAGGGGGGTTTAAATTTTTTTCCCTACACCCCCCCCCTTTTTTTTTTTTTGATTTGGAAACGGCCTCCGGGTCCTCCCATTGGCTGGTGCGCACGCCCCCTTCAGGATGGCTAGACCCCTGTCACTCACACAGCTCCCAGCAGACTGTCTATCAGGGGGGGGGGTCGTGATACTCTGCAGACTCTTCTCCCTGCAAGCCGAGCGCTGCCCAGCCCTGACATTAATTTTATTTGTGGCCTTAAAATCAGTAGCCACTCAAAATTGGAACTTTGAAGCCCTCAGTTGGATCCCCCAAGACACAGGGATTGGATGGGGTTTGTTTAAACACAACCTCATACCCCCCTTCTACAGACCAGTTTGTGGGAATGACCCCTCAATATCATAACAGCTGGCAAGAATGCTTTTGTAAAATAAATGGCACAATAGGATTTGTTGCCATGAGCAACTATATCACCTTTGTACTAGTTTTACTAAATATCCTCCATGTTTCTTTTTAGCTGATTTTATGTAACTCTGTAGTTTCTCAGCAAATTTGCAGATCTTTACTCTTTTTCATCAAATTGTTTATTCACCTGTCACAAATGTAAAGATTTTTTGTGTAAACTTATATCTTTTACATCATTATTTCCCATGTGTTATACTATATACTTTGCCATACTGTATGATTATAGGTTATCATTATTTACTCCAATGCAAAATACACAGAAACATTTCATTTAGCTATGCCTATTTCACTGCATTTATAGTATAGATGTTAGAACATATGCACGTGTATATATGTGTATTGTTGTATGCTTAGCTTGTCATTTTCCTCTTGTGCTACATGTATCCTGTATCCAACATATGTAAGTAAGTAATACACTTGATATGCAGGGTCTGACCACGCTTGCAGACAGGATACTGTCATTTTGGCTTCGTTTTCTGTATCGGACCTAAAAAATGCCAAACATGTCATTCCAAGAAGTCCATAAAAGGCTAAAGAGAAGCAAAAGACTTCAGAGCCCAGCCATGCTCTCCCACGCAGGGAATGTGAGAGCCATTCAGCCCGTTTACTCTCACTCACTCTGGACAAACTATATTAACTCATTCCCAGAGATCCAGTACCCTTACCACACATTTGTACTTCAACTACAGAATTTTACACTTCATGGTCAGGTGCACAGAAAATGTTATTTTCCATACAGTCACACATAGAAAGCTGTTTTACCATTCTGGAGAGTTTAATTCTTGTTGCATTAGGATTTAGATTAGCAGCTACTAGAAACATATGTGCTCTGTCTCCTAGAACACTTCACCAAGTCTGGCACTGGCGGATTTCGCATTTACCTGACGTGGGGGTCTAGCCATTTCTAGTCTTAACACATTTTCTCACATTCTGTCAGGTTTATCACTGCTTGTGACAAATGAGCCTTTGATAAGCAGATGCTCAGAATAGTCAAGCAGTCTAGTTATTCTTTTGGGGAGGTTGTGGGTTTGGCGAGGGGCATACTGGAACTTTGACTAATGTCACCTCCATGATCTTAGATAATTAGCAATTTAACAGTCACTTGTGGCTTCTAAAATTTCCTAAATGGTTTGCACTATGACTTTATGTCCGCACTAGACAGTTACATCATCTAGCAAAATAGATTTGTCTTAAATAACTCTTACAACATCAGTGAATGAAGTAACTTTACACCCAACCAATTTTTCAGGCTTCCTCTGCGAAATCTAGTAATATCGCAAAGCAAAATTGGATAATAAAGTGAATAATTACATATGGTTCACTTTTAAAATTAATCATTTGCTCAATCACATTTTTATATTTATCTAATAACTACACATATAAAAAGGCTGTATCACTCATTGCTTTAATATTAGAGGAGGAACAATGTAGTAACTTATACTATGTATGTAACGTGGTGGCCAGGGAATGAGCAGAGGAAAAAGATCTGAGTCGAAGTAGTTTGGAGTCCAGCCACCGTGACAAGGGCTAAGCAACCAAACCTCTCATACTCGCCCAGCACCAGTTACAGTAATGGGGGTACCTGCACACTCAATGTTGGTGGTTGTAGTACTCTCCGGCCCAGGATTGTGTTATGAGGTGCCCTTGATGACATGCAGGTATATGAATCAGGAAAGCAGACGAAGGGTTAATGGTGCAAACATCAACCTTCCCTTTTATTCTGAGACAAGGAGCAGTCCCATACTATAAAGTTCTTTTTTCGGATGCAACTTAGACTACAAGGAACTCTTTAACCCCAGGAGAACTAATATTCTAGTTCCTATTTTTCAACTTTGACTTCAAGGAGTCAACAGAGATACCCCAGGAGAACTGGGCTTGCATTAGATGAGCCAGGTCAGAGGCAAAATGCTGGACAATATCTATGCAGCAGGTCAACGAGGGACGATCTGTGCACTACCTCTCATGTACACCCCAGTGTACCTGTTCCATGGAAGCCTCCATGATCCACTGGGCAGCAATTCCATCCATAAAAGTCCACTGGCTCTTGCAGGAATCCATGGCCTCAAGTTAGCAGCAGGGTGCAGGGGTCTGCAGGTCAACATCCCTGACAGGAAAAGGATTTAAGGTATCCCTTCCATCTCTGTAGTCCGGCAATCACCCCAGACTGCAGACTCCACTTTACTAGCACTTAAGCACTTGTATCACCACCCACTAAATCATTGACACTAGGTAATAACCTCTGTTGTTGTTCTCCCTCGCTTTAGTATCCCTAGTAACCACTCTTTACCCCTCCCATCTCTTGGTTGCAGCTGGAACACTCACACCACAAAACAATGTTATCACAGTGACTTGACAGTTCTTTATCTCACTTACTACAGTTAACTCACATTCTACAGACACAATACACCTTAAGGTTCATCCATATCTCTTAATGACCGACTTTACAAAGGAGGATAGTGAACCCAAGGCATGATACTTTACTACAGACATGTCATTACTTATCATTCATCTCTCCTTCAGAATGCCAAAAAGAAAGTAAGACAAATTAACCCAACATTGCCCTTCAATATACACAAATTATCATCATCATTAATGCAACATGACACAATAATATTTTTACCCACTTTAGTGCAATAACTCTGTAATGTACTCAAATGGTTAATCCGATGTGTAAAGGCTTAATCCTATACATTACATGTGTAGATTAACCTTCTTTCATCCAAATCAATTGGATGAGGTATATTATACGGACATATGGTGGCACTCAAACAGTAGGTATGCAAACCAAAATATAAGTAGAGTTTTTAACCGAAGCTAACAAAATAGGAACCGAAACTTATTATAGTCAATAAGGTCTATCAAGCGCAATTGGTGTCCATAATGAACTGTATGGTCCTATGATGAATCAGTAAACTGGAAATCACAGCGCAGATGTGAATAAAAACTACACTCTTTCAAGCCGCTATACTGATGCCTCTACCCTGTGTCAGTCACTTCACTGGTTGCCCATTCAGTATAGAATACAGCATAAACTCATCCCTCTCACCCATAAAGCTCTCCACAGCGCTGCTACTCCCTACATCTTCTCCCTCATCTCTGTCTACCACCCTACCCGCTCTCTCCGCTCTGCTGATGATATCAAATTACATTCCTCAATCATCCGAACCTCCCATGCCCGTCTCCAAGACTTCACACGTGCAGCACCAGTTCTCTGGAACATGCTACCGTGGGCGATTAGGCACACTCAGAACTGTCATAGCTTTAAAAGGGCCCAGAGAATACATCTTCTCACTCTGGCCTACCAGAATTTCTAATGGCTAACCCCCCCTCCCCCCAACTCCCTAGCGCACTCATCTCATTTTCGGCACTTAACTGTATATAGATGTACTGTTTGGGTGGCAGGTTCATCCGAATTCTACATAAAACAGTCCCATATTTGTCACATGGCTGGACCATTGTAAATCTAGCACTTCTTACCCTTCGTCTCACCCATACTACCTAGTAGATTGTAAGCTCTTGCGAGCAGGGCCCTCTCACCTTGTGTCTCATCTGTAAGTAGCTTTTCATTGTGCAATGTATGTCTTTTGTCTGTACCTACACCCTCCAAATTGTAAAGTGCTGCGGAATATGTTGGCGCTATATAAATAAAGATTATTATTATTATTATTAGAACATAATTAAGGTATGTTCATATAACATTTTGGCCTTTCTTTGGAAATATACCTGGGTAGGTCTACCGGCAAGTACCTCCAACAGAAGGCTGCAAGATATCACACTGTATCAGAATACAGTGGGATATCTGACCCAGGATAATCTTCAATGATATAAAAATGTTAGTTTAAGGAAAATGAACCCCTGATCGCAACCGATCATGAAGGAGCAGTTATGATATCGTCAAAGGGTCTGTTTATAACTGTCATAAAAATGTGTTGTGTATGGAGCAATAGTAAAGTATGTTATGTACAGTATATACCCGTGACTACAGATTGTTTATGCATACCCCCCACCATAGGATAATTATGTGTATTCCACTGTCTACAAGTTGGCTTATTCATACATCTTTAACTCTGGTCATTATCCAATCTTGGCTTCGTTTATTGTGGTTGGGGGTGATAGGTTATCTCCTAACTGCAATGTTTGGCATGGGGCCTGGAGTTTCATCTACTTCAAAGAATGGCAGACGAGGGTCTATCTATCTAACCCTATCCAACCCTATCATTTACCCAAACTACATTGCAATGGAACACATTACAATTAGATACTCCTTGTCTTGCCTCTCTAATCACCTAATCAGCCAGTCAAGGACAAGAAATTACCCACATGAACTGATGGGCAGCTCTGAAACCTGGACCTAAATATTATAGTAGAAAAATATGGTTGAGGTAGAAAACTGGGTTCACGTCATTGGGCTCAATCATTAACTGAGCTGTGTTCCATTTCTTTCTTTTCCAAAGACAGAAGAAAATCTACATTGTGTTAGGTGTTTTCTGCAATTGCTCCCTTTTTATTTTATAACTTATATTGCATGTACAGTGGGTACGTAAAGCATTCAGACCCCTTTACATTTTTTCACTCTTTGTTTCATTGTAGCCATTTGGTAAGATCAAAAAAGTTCATTTTTGTGCTCATTAATGTACACTCTGCCCCCCATCTTGAAAGAAAAAAACAGAAATGTAGATATTTTTGCAAATTTATTAAACAAGAAAAACTGAAATATCACATGGTTTTAAGTATTCAGACACTTTGCTCAGTTTTGAGTAGAAGCACCCTTTTGAGCTACTACAGCCATGAGTCTTCTTGGGAATGATGAGACAAGTTTTTCACACCTGGATTTGGGAATCCTCTGCCATTCTTCCTTGCAGATCCTCTCCAGTTCCCTCAGGTTGAGTGGTTAACGTTGGTGGACAGCCATTTTCAGGTCTCTCCAGAGATGCTCAATTGGGTTTAGGTCAGGGCTCTGGCTGGTAAGAATGGGCACAGAGTTGTTCTGAAGCCACTGCTTTGATATTTTAGCTGTGTGCTTAGGGTCATTGTCTTGTTGGAAGATGAATTCTCAGCCCAGTCTGTGGTCCAGAGCACTCTGGAAGAGGTTTTCATCCAGGATATCTCTGTACTTGGCCGCATTCATCTTTCCTTCATTGCAACTAGAGATGGGCGAATTTCTCAAAAATTCGATTCGGTGACTTCGCCTAATTTTCCGACAAAATTCGTTTCGGTCCGAATTGCTTCAGGACAAATTGCATTAAAAAACAGCCATTTCCAGGCTTCACAGAGTCTGCAGGGTGCTGTAGATCGTTGTGCCATGCTTAAATATGCAGAGGGAGCTTGGTTTGGTCTTCATACAATGTTGTGTTTTAGTATGACACGCAGATGACTGCCGCCGCTCTTAGAATTGCTTCACTATAAAATTCCCTGGGCCCTTAAGAGGGCAAAACTGACCAACAAACTGAAGCGGGAATGTAGCCTGATAATGTCATGGCAGCGCCAGCTGGAAAAAAACAAGCTGAGGGCTCAGGTGGCAACATCAGTGACAGAGTGTGGAGGTGACGGCGGCAGCCACAGCAGCAGCATGAGGTCAGAGAGTGGCACAATGACATTCTGAGGTGGCAACAACAGGATTAGGCCACAGATTGCCACAATGACACAGTGTGGAGGTTACGGCAGCAGCCACAGCAGCAGCATGAGGTCAGACAGTGGCACAATGACATTCTGGAGGTGGCAAAAACAGGAGTAGGCCACAGATTGGCACAATGACACAGTGTGGAGGTTACGGCAGCAGCCACAGCAGCAGCATGAGGTCAGACAGTGGCACAATGACATTCTGGAGGTGGCAAAAACAGGAGTAGGCCACAGAGTGGCATAATGACACATTGTGGAGGGCAAGGCATCAGCCACAGCAGCAGCATAAGGTCAGACAGTGGCACAATGACATTCTGGAGGTGGCAAAACAGGAGTAGGCCACAGAGTGGCACAATGACAGAGAGTGGAGGTGACAGCAGCAGCAGCATGAAGTCAGAGAGTGGCACAATGACAGTGTGGAGGGCACGTCAACAGCCACAGCAGCAGCATGAGGTCAGAGAGTGGCACAATGACACAGTGTGGAGGGCACGGCATCAGCCACAGCAGCAGCATGAGGTCAGACAGTGGCACAATGACATTCTGGAGGTGGCAAAAACAGGAGTAGGCCACTAAGTTGCACAATGACACAGTGTGGAGGGCACGGCAGGAGCCACAGCAGCAGCATAAGATCAGACAGTGGCACAATGACAGTCTGGTGTTGGCAAAACAGTAGTAGGCCACAGAGTGGCACAATGACAGAGAGTGGAGGTGTCGGCATCAGCAGCATGAGGTCAGACAGTTGCTCAATGACACAGTGTGGAGGTTACGGCAGCAGCCACAGCAGCAGCATGATGTCAGACAGTGGCACAATGAAATTCTGGAGGTGGCAAAAACAGGAGTAGGCCACAGAGTGGCACAATGACAGAGTGTGGAGGGCACGGCAGCAGCCACAGCAGCAGCATGAAAGCAGGCAGTGACACAATGACATTCTGGAGGTGGCAAAAACAGGAGTAGGCCACAGAGTGGCACAATGACACAGTGTGGAGGGCATGGCAGCAGCCACAGCAGCACATGAGGCAAACATGGCATGACGAGTGTGGAGGCACGAGCAGCCACAGCACAGCTGGGTCAAGCAGTGACACAATGACATTCTGGAGGTGGCAAAAACAGGAGTAGGCCACAGAGTGGCACAATGACAGAGTGTGGAGGTTACGGCAGCAGCCACAGCAGCAGCATGAGGTCAGACAGTGGCACAATGACATTCTGGAGGTGGCAAAAATAGGAGTAGGCCACAGAGTGGCACAATGACAGAGTGTGGAGGTGACAGCAGCAGCCACAGCATCAGCATGAGATCAGACAGTGGCACAATGACAGAGTGCGGAGGGCACGGCAGCAGCCACAGCAGCAGCATGAGGTCAGGCAGTGGCACAATGACATTCTGGAGGTGGCAAAAACAGGAGTAGGCCTTAGAGTGGCACAATGACAGAGTGTGGAGATGAGTGGCAATACCAGTCCCTGGTAAAGATGGTGGTAGGCAGATGGAGAAACTGGCAGCAGATGTGTGGCATCAGGCGGGTGGTGGCATCAGAATAGTGGCTGAGGCAGGTAGTTTGAACCCAGACTCATTTCTCACCGTTTGGGTGAGGCGTCATGGCTGATGTACTCTGAAGCCTAAGGCATTGGTGTGTGGAAATCCTGGCCGATCCACGCCTGATTCATATTGACAAAGGTCAGTCGATCCATATTTCCCGTGGACAAGCGGGTTCTCCTTGGGGTGACGATGGCCCCCCGCCGCACTGAACACCCACTCTGATGCCACACTACTGGCCGGGCAGGACAGCTTCTCCACTGCAAACTCGGCAAGTTGCGGCCACACATCCAGTTTGGCTGCCCAGTAGTCCAGCGGATCTTCTAACTGGGGTGGCAGAGTGCTGTCCAAGTAGGCCACCACCTGTTGGTTCAGGGACTGCTCCAGATCCTGCTGCTGCTGCTGGCGACTGCCCTCCTCACTAGGCGGGTGAAGGAAGCTGCTCATCAGTGACTCCAGACTTAGGTTGCTGCTGATGGAGCTGGTACTGCTCCTACCCCCCCACCTTCCACCAGCAGCCGCGGCAGTAGTACGTGAGTGCTGAAGAACCCCCCGGTCAGACCTGTCAGAGGAGGGACGATGCTGCACATAGGCAGCGGCCAACTGACTACGGATGATTTCCCTATAGTATTTGAGTTTGTCCTCCCTCTCAGCAGCTGGGAAAAAGGCTCCCATTTTGGATCGGTAGCGAGGGTCCAATAGGGTGGAGAGCCAGAAGTCATCCCTCTGCCGGATGGTGACTATTCAGCTGTCACTAGCCAGGCAAATCAACATGCTGTGGGCCATCTGCACAAGTGACTCCGAGGGACTCCCTGCCTCTATCTCCACTGTATACTGCCACATCTCCATCTACCTCCTCCAGCTGCTCCTGCTCCTCCTCTCTTGTCACCTGGGTAGAAAATCCACTCATTTCACCAGACAACGCTTCTGCTCCAATGTTCTCCTCCAGTTTAGTCCCCACTGGACTCATGTGGCCATGAGATGTAGTCGCCACGTCTCCAGTCCCCTGCCCAGACAGATTTTCCAGCATCTGTTCCAGGACATGAAGCAGTGGAATGACGTTATTCATCCCGTAGTCCTGGCGACTGACAAATAACGTCGCCTCCTCGAATGGCCTCAGCAAATGGCAGGTGTCATGCATGAGCTGCCACTGGCTGACATCAAAGTTACACAGGGGAGTACTCCTGTCATCAAAAAATCGTTAATGTCCTTTCTCTGTTCATACTGTCGGTCCAACATGTGCAGGCTTGAATTCCAACGGGTGGAAACATCGCATATCAGCGTGTGTTGGGGGAGGCCGTTCTGCCGCTGCAACTCGAGGATGGTGTTCCTGGCTTTGTAGGAATGGATGAAGTGCATGTACAGTTTCCTGGCCATTTTCAGAATCTTCTGAAGATCGGTGGAAGACTTCAGGAACCTTTTCACAACCAGATTGAACACGTGCGCATGGACCATCCCTCCCTGGTGCAGCGCGGACACCATGTTACTAACATTGTCCGTCACCATGGTTCCGGTTTGCAGTTGGCGTGGAAAAGGCCACACATCGATTTTTTGCTGCATGATGCGGAGCAGTTCCTCCCCTGTGTGACTTCGTTCGACGAGGCAAGCCAGGTGTAGAACTGCGTGACACCGCTGTGCCCTACACATGTGGTATGATGGAGCAGTACTTTTGGAGGCTGAGATGGTGGTGGTGGTGGAGGAGAAAGCGGACATTGGTGCAGGAGCCGTAGTTTGACAGCGTGGAGGAGAAAGCGGCGTCTCCTGTCCAAGTTGTTGGTGTGCCTGGGCCGGAAGCACATTCACCCAGTGGGCTGTAAAGGACATGTACTGGCCATGACCGTAGTTACAGCTCCAGACATCCGCGCTGCCGTGCACCTTGGAACAAACCGATAAGCTCAAGGACTGGCCCACCTTCTTTTCTAGATATTTGTGAAGGGCTGGTACTGCCTTTTTGGAAAAGAAACTACGGCTTGGAACTCTCCATCTCGGCTTGGCACAAACCATTAGTTCTCTGAGTGGTGCAGAGTCCACCATTTGGAAAGGGAGGGACTGCAGTACCAACAACTTGGACAGGAGCACGGTCAGCTTCTGCACCTTAGGATGGTTGGACGCATACTGTTGTCTCTTTGCAATCGCCTCGCTGAACGACTGCTGGCGCCATGAGTAGCAAGGAGCAGGAGCATCTGGACCGGGAGATGATGGCAAAGAGAAACAGCTCCCTTCTGCAGAGGTGGTGGAGCCTTGACTGGCTGCAATGGCATGCGTGCCACTGGGCACTGCTGCTGCTGTTGCTGCGGCAGCAGGATGGACCACCACATCTGAGCCACGTTTCTCCCAGGCCACCGGATGGTGACGCTGCATGTGTTGACGCAGGGCCATGGTGCCAACGTTAGCTCCCTGGCCACGCTTCACTTTCTGCCCACAGATTCTACATATACCCATATTTGGCTCCTCCGGTGTCTTAGCAAAGAACTGCCACTCCGCAATGAGTGACTACTGCCGCCGCTGCCTCGCTGAGCCTCTGTGCCGCTACTTTCTTGGACCTGCGAAGCGGGTTTTCTACCCCGTGGCCGCTTGGCTCCCGACCTCACACTGCTGCTACCCTGCTGACTCACGGCCACACAACCCACTTGCTGGCTGCGCCGCTGCCTGACGCGCAAGCTGACGTCCTCTTCTCCTGACGATGATGAAGCCCTTGCTTCACCCGGCTCCCAAGTGCGGTCGGCTACATCATCATCTATTTGTGTTTCATCGTCACTGCTGTCCTCATCACCGGTCTTGGTATGCAGAGGCTGACCCCTCACAACATGACCTCCCATGCCACTCTCCACATCTATACTTTGCCGCCTACTGCAAGAAGCAGGGGATATTGGCCCCATTTCTTCGCTGCCAAGTAACTGCTGACTGCTCTCCTCAAATTGTTCATCCTCGCTGTATAGTGGCGCTGAGCCCAGACCACATACTAGATCTCTGACTGAGGGATCCGGATGGGACAGAGGCGGGTTGAGGACAGGTGAGGCCCGCTGACCCGCTCCCGGGCCATGCCAACTAAGGGTTGTGTCTGATGTTCCCACCGACTCTTGGCTGGGGTTGTCAGATGCCATCTGGGAGGAAGTGGATGAACTTGTCAACCAATCAAGAACCATTGGGTTAGATGACAGCGGCAGTTTTGGCCTCACCGAGTGACCCCTGCTGCGACGTCCCCTTGCTGTGCTGCGACCTGGGCCTGCTCCAGGAATGTTTGTGCCACTGCCACTCGCAGGTGAAGAGCCTGCCACCTCTCTGTCTGACATACTGTTTGTTCTAAAATGTACAGACACTGTTTGATGAAGATATCTGTATATGATAAATACACACCCTGTATTTGACTCCAAATGAACCGACTAACAAGCTTGGGTAACCCTTGGATATAAATTGCGCTCCACAAATGGGCAGGAAAAATTTACTTATATGTGCCGTTTAAAAACACTGTGTATTTTAAATTTACCAAGACCTGGTTTAATTGGTCACTTTTTCAGAACTCCCCACTTTATCTTTCAATTACTTCTTAAATAGTTTGAGGGGGGGTCCTACTCCTTCCCTTTTTCCTCCCGCCGCCTCCTGCCCCCCTTTTTTTTTATTTCTTTTCTCCTCCTCTCCCTTGAGTGGTGTTGTGAAGGTGTATGGATGACTGCGAGTCCTTGTGTGCCTGCCCTGGCTTTATCTGGTGTTTGTACCCTTAAATCGCAGGGGAGCTGCCACATCCTGTCTCATACTGTTTTTAAAAGTTGCAATTTTGTATTAGATCTGATATTAACCTGTATATGACTAATAATGCTAACATTGGGTAACTTGTATAAATCTCACAAATGGTGAAAAATTACCTACTTTGTTTAACATCTGTGATTTACTTTAAAGCCAACTTTTTAATTCATATCTTTCAGTAAAATTCTCTTAAAGGTTTTTTTGTACAATCACATACTGCTATGTTTTACCCAATAAAGTTCTTAAATAGAAAAAAAAAAAAACAGCTTGTATTTTACTGATTTAAAGGTACAAACAGCTTAATTAACCTTCGGTATGAATTATGCTACAGGTAAAATTTCTTCTTTGGCGGTGAAAAAGAACGTTTCTTTTACTAAGTACAACTGCAGAACAAGGCTTAATTAACCCCTGGATCTAAATTGCGCAAAAGAAATGAGCAACCAAAAATGACCAGCTTTGTAGCGTGTTAAAATGGCGTGTATTTTACGGTACACAGCAACAGAAAAACTTTTAATTAATCTTCGGTTATGAATTATGCTACAGGCAAAATTTGTTCTTTGGAGGTGAAAAAGAATGTTTCTTTTAGTGACCACAACAGCAGAACAACGCTTAATTAACCCCTGGATCTAAATTGCACAAAAGAAATGAGCAACCAAAAATTAAGTGGTATTTGGATTGTAAAAACGCTGTTTCTTTAAATGAATACAACAGGAACAGGCTTAGATAACTCTTGGATATTCAATGTGCTGAAGAACTGAGCAGATAGCATTAAAATGCACATGCAGCTGTATTGGACGCACACTGTACTTCAGTTCCAATACCCCACAAAATCAGAATTAGAACTTAAGAGAAGCAGTCTCTGAGACAAGCTGTGACACCTCCCAAAAATCTGCATAAAAGTGAGTTTTTTAGTATGAGACATCACAAGCAGCCGCGGCAGCACCTTCCCTACACAGTACAGTGAGAGCGGTATGAGCTGCCAGCGTCGCGCCCGGACTTATATAGTGCGGTGACGTCACAGAATCCCGCCGGTCTCTGATTGGCTTCATCTCTGCACATGTCATGCAGGCTACGCCCTTCTTCCTCCCAGACTTCTTTGCCCCATGTAACGCCATGTGCTCGCAGCCATTTTATCAATCAAAAGCACACTTCGTTCCCGCGAATCACCCCAAACTTCGACTTCGTTCAGAATCGAAGTTTTCCTGAAATTCTAAACGAATTCCACTTCGTTAGAATCGATTCGCCCATCTCTAATTGCAACCAGTCGTCCTGTCCCTGCAGCTGAAAAAGACCCCCATAGCATGATGCTGCCACAACCATGTTTCATTGTTGGGATTGTATTGGGCAGATGATGAGCAGTGCCTGGTTTTCTCCACACATACCGCTTAGAATTAACACCAAAAAGTTCAATCTTCGTCTCATCAGACCAGAGAATCTTATTTCTCATAGTCTGGGAGTCCTTCATGTGTTTTTTTGCAAACTGTATGCAGGCTTTCAGATGTCTTGCACTGAGGAGAGACTTCTGTCAGCACACATAAAGCCCCGACTGGTGGAGGGCTACAGTGATTGTGGAACTTTCTTCCATTTCCCTACTGCATCTCTGGAGCTCAGCCACAGTGATCTTGGGGTCCTCTTTACCTCTCTCACCAAGCCCTACGATTGCTTAGTTTGGCTGGATGGCCAGGTCGAGGAAGAGTTGTGGTCGTCCCAAACGTCTTCCATTTAAGGATTATAGAGGCCACTGTGCTCTTAGGAACCTTGAGTGCTGCAGAAATTCTTTTGTAAACATGCCATTTTATGATCAAGATCCAAAAAGTCGCATACACATTTCAACCTTAGGTCTTAGTGACACATAAGAAGCCAAGTGATATCAGGCTGATGGCTTTTTTGTAGCGGGATCGAGATGACGTTATATGGATGCCTGACTAACTTTGATGTAACCCCATTTGCATCTTGTAGGGGAGGAATGCATTAAGTTAATGTTAGTATACAGATTAAGTACCAATTTTACCATTGGTGACCGTATCGGTCATAGTCATTTTTATTTGCTTCTAATTATGCTATGAGGTTAACTATTTAGGGTTATGGTAAGGTTTAATAAGGAAAGCTACAAAACGTGGGCCACCCTTTTTCGGGGCAATTACTCTAATTTTTGACGGACCAGCATAGGATTGAGAATCATGGAAAGTATGTTATCATTTTGGCATTTCATTTTCTAAGAAAAAATGGAAATATATATCATTATGAAGAATTCCAGTGATGTCCGGGTCAAGTAATCATGATTCCCTAGTCCATTACACCCTATTCATGAACTCAGTATTCTTTACATAATAGTCTAATTTAGTCTTATCAGGGGTTTCAATACTACTGTGTGCGGTGATTTATCATTGTGACTTATTATCCATTGAAATTGACTTAGTGTTTTTTATGTAATTGGCAAATAAAATGTATGTTAAAGCCATTAGTCTTGATTATAAAAACAAGCCTAAAAAATATGTCTCCAGGCCTCCCCTGAATTCTGTGTAACTATTGGAGAAAGATCTTTTTATCTGCAGACTTCTAGACAGTAGGAAGGTGGATCTGTGGATCTACTAGCTAAAGTAATTCTCCTCTAGAATAGCGGCCCCCAACCATTTTTCCACCAAGGACCAGTTTTATGCAAGACAATTTTTCTATGGCCCAGTGGGGGGCGGACTTATTGGGGCGTGGTTATCAGGGGCAGGGTTATGTGGGGGCTTTGGAGGTTTAGAATCACAGGCACAAAAAAACCCACAAAGTGCATAATGTGTAATTTAGGGGTATAATATGGGTTAACCAGTATTATATAACTGCAGACAGATTGTCATCTCTGTGGGTCAGTATTATTTTACATAATGCTGACCCACAGAGCTGGCAATGAGCCTGCAGTTATTTTGATCAGCTCTTTGGGTCAGCATTATACATGTATATAAGATACATATATAACCAGCTCTGTAGACCCCATTAAGTAGGTAGATTTATATGTCCCCTGTTAGATAGGTGTATAGGCCTCCCCCAATAGGTGACGAGTGGAAGACAGCCTTCAATACTCGTGATGGGCACGTTGAGTATTTAGTGATACCCTTCGGCTTGTGCAACGCTCCAGCAGTCTTCCAAGAATTTGTCAATGACATTTTCAGAGATCTCCTGTATGTCTGAGTGGTGGTTTCTCTTGGATGACATTCTGGAGACCCACCAGTCGCAGGTGCGCCAGGTCCTGAAACACCTGCATGAGAATCATCTTTATGCCAAGCTAGAAAAGTGCCTGTTTCACCAGACTACACTCCCGTTCCTCGAATATATAATCTCGGACAAGGGCCTGCAGATGGACCCCACTAAACTCTCCACCATTCTACACTGGCCACGACCCGTCGGCCTCCGGGCCATACAACGCTTCTTGGGCTTTGCAAATTACTACAGGCAGTTCATCCCACATTTCTCGACGTTGGTGGCACCAATTGTGGCCCTTACCAAAAAGCATGCCAACCCAAAACTGTGGCCACCAGCAGCCCAAGAAGCCTTTTCCAAGCTGAAAGCAGCATTTTCCTCTGCACCTGTGTTGTCTCGGCCTGATACCGAGAAACCCTTCTTCTTAGAAGTAGACGCTTCTTCCGTTGGGGCTGGGCGGTCCTCACCCAAAAGGGTTCCAAAGGCAAGACTCGGACCTGTGGGTTCTTTTCTAGAACATTTTCACCTGCGGAAAGAACTATACTATCGGAGATCGGGAGCTTCTGGCCATTAAGCTCGCTCTGGAGGAATGGCGCCACCTCCTGGAAGGTGCTCGATATCCCGTGAATATCTACACTGACCACAAAAATCTCCTCTACCTCCAGACAGTGCAATGTCTCAACCCACGCCAAGCAAGGTGGTCTCTGTTCTTCGCCTGGTTCAATTATGTTATTCATTTCCGACCGGCAGAGAAGAACGTCACTGACCGTTTTTCGAAAATGGCACACTTCGTACCCTTGCCCGTTCTCCCTTCTGCTCCTCGACTTGCCAATCTCTTTTTTAAGCATATCTTCCGTCTGCATGGACTTCCCTACGTATTGTCTCGGATCAGGGAGTTCAATTTGTCTCGAGATTTTGGCGAGGTCTCTGTTCTCTACTACAAATGGAACTGGATTTCTCTTCCGCGTACCACCCGCAATCAAATGGGCAAGTGGAGAGAGTGAACCAAGTCTTTGGTACCTATCTCCACCACTTCGTATCCGCAAGACAAGATGATTTGTCCAGTCTATTGCCATGGGCAGAGTTTTCATATAATTCGCTGGACTCTGATTCCGCTGGGGCATCACCCTCCTTCATCGTCTTCGGTTGGCATCCCCGCCCACTCCTTCCGCTGTCCTCTGCCTCCTCTGATGTCCCTCCAGTGGATAATCTGGTCCGCGACCTATCTGCCATTTGGAAGGAGACGCACCAATCTCTGCTCCACGCCCCAGCCCGTATGAAGGTCCAAGTGGACAAGAAAAGAAGACCCCCTCCTTCCTTTGTTCCGGGGGATAAGGTGTGGCTGTCTGCCAGGTATGTCCGCTTTAAAAGTCCTGAGGTGCATCAATCCGGTGGCCTACAAACTCCGGCTCCCTCCAACTATGCGCATCCCAAACTCCTTCCACGTCTCCCTGTTGAAACCAGTCATCCATAACCGGTTCTCTCGGTCAGTGGTCCCCCCGTCTCCCGTAGCTGACTCCACCAATGTTTTTACCGTCAAAGAAATTTTGGCCATGAAGACGGTTAGGGGGAGACGATTTTTTTTGGTCGACTGGAAGGGGTTTGGGCCGGAGGAAAGGACGTGGGAGCCGGAGGAGAACATCCTGGATCGGGACCTCTTGTCTAGGTTTATGTGGGCCAGAAAGAGGGGGAGGCCAAAGGAGAGGGTACTGATACGGGTGTGCCTGCGACCCCCGTGTCGGGTCGCAGGCACACCCGCACCTCCGCCTTGTCCTCAGCTGCGGCCGACGCCGCAGCCCGGTACTCGGGCTGTGGGCGCTCCGGCAGCTCTGAGTCCCACGTTACCTCGCCACTTTCCTGTTTCCGTCCCGGCATGCGCTCCTGCTGCCGACCGGGTGCGCACTCGCCCCTAGTGCGCACGAGTGGCACTACAGGCAAATTTAAAGGGACAGCGCGACAGTAATTGGTCTCACCGGGGGCTGACCCTATTTAAGCCCTACCCCTTCCTGAATCGATAGTGCCCTGTGCCTAGAGACACTGCGCCTGTCCTGACCTTCTGCCTGTCCCCAACTACGAGCCTGCTTCACAATTCTGTACCGCGCAACACCTCGGCTGCCACCGCAAGCAAGTCACATCGGGGGTAGCGACCTGGTAGCAATCCGCCGCAGCAAGTCCATCCTGCTTTGTGGCGGGCTCTGGTGAAAACCGGATCTACTTAGACTCTTCTCCCTGGCGTGGCTTACACCATCGCTTGTGGTAGTCCAGTGGATCCACTACCACATCCGTTACAAGCTGTAAACAATGGATCACTAAAGGAGCAGCTAAAACAAAAATGGTGCAGAATTTTTAATAATGATGAATGGTGAAAATGTTTATTATTTGATTTGCAAGCTTCCCACGTCAACTTTACTTCGCAGAAAAACCCCTTTAACTGTATTTTCAGGAAAGTTGTCCTCTCTATATTCACAGCAATGGCAAGTAAAACTTTTAGTGTATCTACACAAAAAAGTTAATTGTGATGCAAAATTAAAATGTACAGTATTAAAAAATTAAAATGCACAGTATTAAAAACAGTATTAAAAATATTAGTATATTAGTTTTAAAACAGTATTAAAAAATTAAGTATATATAGTATAGTATATAGTTGTTGGAACAGAGACAGTCTCAAAATTGGGGTGTCTATGGATCAGATGCCAGCACAAAGCTACAACAGGCAAAATTAGAGTTCCAAAAATAGAGGAATTGGGACAGGTCCAATGTAGTGCAATTAGTAATGTATCAGATGGATGTGTCTTCCAGTGATTCCTCTTTAGGAAAAAGATCAGGACAGTGGTGAAGGTTTGGTATATGTTGTAGAATCCAAGACGTCCGACTCTTCTCTGTCCTTTCTTGGAGATTAATTGAAGGTTAGACTACAAATATAGTCTGCATCTCCCATCTCCGTATTGTGTAGACTAAATCCATATTGCTTAGTCAGTCTAAGTGAAAATATATTGCTTCGGTCTCGGTTGGTATGAAGCTATGTCTTTATTTTTGTTGATGTTAATAAAGATTAATTTTTCTGCATCACAATTAACTTTTTGTGTGCTGTGGATATTTATTAACAGTACGACTGTTTGGTTTAAGGGTATGTTCACACAGCTTATTTTGGAACGCACTTCGGCACGTATTTTGCGGTGTACTGCGCTTAATACGCGGGGAAATGCGCCCCATAATCACGATAATCCATAGCTCTCATAGAGAACTATGGATTATGCCTCGTCCCCCCACGTGTACAATACGATTGTATTGTACGCGCGGGGAGACAAGTAATGCATGTTTATTGGTCCGGCGAGCTGCCGGCCCCTCCGCACCGTGATAGTACGCGCTGATCAGCGCGAGCTCCTGAAACACACGATGTACTGCGGTGCGTACTGTATGCGCCGCAATACATCGTGTGAACATACCCTAAGGCTATGAGACAACATATGTTTAAACAGTTTTAAAAATATTTATACATTTTAAACACCATTGAAGCACCCAATCCGGATGTGAATTGGGCCTAAGCTGGATACTGTGGAGTAGTTTCATCATATGTTGGTGCTTAAATGATTTCACATGCTATTATGGGAATGATATAGTTGGAAAACATAACCTTTATCTTGTTGACATTCTGTCTGTTTTTTTTTTCTACAGCTAGAACAAGGCAAATAAGAAACAGCACATCAAATGCTCAATGAAAAAATAAAAGGAAAACAAAGATCAATTACCCAATCTTACGGAACACTTATTGTAAGAAGAAACAAGAGTGCCTGCCATATTATTCCAATAGAATGCTGCAAATGATAACAAGAAATCTAAAGATCACACATGTTGATAAAAGCACCAAACACTAAGAAAGAAAGGATTATTCGTATTACATGTACAAGACCAAAGCTTAGACATAAGACAAGGATCGGTGAAAACTTTGTCTGGAACTGAATGTGACCCAATACAATCTAAAAGCTATCCTTCAAGGAAATTCTCCGAAGACTTCCAAAACAACTGATCCTGAGATCAAAGATGTTAGTTGTTTGTTTGTTTTTTGAAGTGAGTATAGTAACCAATTTACTAATGAACAAAGCAATGTCAGTGAATATGTCAAAGTGGTCTGTGCCATTTTCACTAACATCTAGGCTATATGATAGCAGCATTCAAATTCCAAAAATAGAGCTAACATCATAGCAGGTGTGCTGTCACAGTCCAATATCCTTTCTTTTATAGACAACACATAACTAAAGAGTTGAACGTTTCATCAACAAACATCACATTCCAAGGCACTCAGTGTTTATGCTCCACTCTTGTCTTTATGGTCATGTTACGCCTACCAGAGCTCTAGCAATTCACTTTCTGTTTACTTTTAAAAAATCTTGGCATTTGCTAAGGATTCTATTGAACAGCTGTTAACGGACTTGCATAAAAAAAACAAAAAAAAAAACAGTGTTTTACACTGCATCATAATTAGAGATGGCGAATTTCCCGAAATTCGTTTCGTTCACTTCGCCGAATTTCTCAGCAAAAAATAACTTCGTTCCGAATTACTTCGGCACGAATATTGTTAAAAAACAGCAATTTCCCAGGCTGCACAGAGCCTGCAGGTTTGCTGTAGAACGTTGTGCCATGCTTAAATATGCAGAGGGAGCTTGGTTTGGTCTCCATACAATGTTTGTGTTTTAGTAGACACCACATGACTGCCGCCTGCCGTCATAGAATCCGTCTTCACTATAAAATTCCCTGGGCACTTAAGAGGCTAAAACTGACCAAAAAAAACAGAAGGGTGAAAGTGTAAAGCCTTATAAAGTTCATAGCGAGAGACAGCAGGAAAAAAACCAGCTGAGGCCTCAGGTGGCAACTTCAGTTACAGAGTGTGGAGATGACAGGCGGCAGTCACAGCAGCATGAGTTCAGAGAGTGGCACAATGACATTCTGGGGTGGCAAAACAGGAGTAGGCCACAGAGTGGAAACACTGACACAGTGTCTAGTCCACTTCAGCAGCCATAGCAGTCACATGAGGTCAGAACGTGAACAATGACACAGTGTGTAGGTCACGGCAGCCAGCCACAGCAGCAAGCATGGAGGTCAGACAGTGGCACAAAGACACAGTGTGTTAGTCACGGCAGCAGCCAACAGACAGCGCATGAGTGTCCAGAACAGTGCACAGATGACACAGTGTGTAGTCACAGCATCACATAGCAGCAGCATGAGGTCAGACAGTGCACAATACACTGTGTGTAGGTCACGGCAGCAGCCTACAGCAGCAGCATTAGGTCAGACAGTGGCACAATGACACAGTGTGTAGGTCACAGCAACACCAAGCAGCAGCATGATGTCAGAACAGTGGCAAAATGACACAGTGTGTAGGTCCACGGCAAAGCAGCAGCATGAGTCACGCAGTGGAACTCGACAGTGGCACAATGACACAGTGTGTAGGTCACAGCAGCAAGCCAAAGCAGCAGCATGAGGTCAGACAGAGTGGCAAAATTACACAGTGTGTAGTCACCGGCAGCATCAGCATGAGGTCACGCAGTGGCACAGAGACAGTGTGTAGGTCACGGGGGCCCCCCCCCCCCCAGCAGCATGAAGGTCAGACAGTGGCACAATGACACAGTGTGTAGGTCACGGCAGCAGCCATCAAATGAAGGTCAAGAGCCAGTGCAGCGAATGACACAGTGTGTAGGTCACGGCAGCAGCCATGAGGTAAGACAGTGGCAACAATGAAATTCTGGATGAGCAAAAAACTGGAGTAGGGCCACAGAGATGGACAACCACAACAGTGTTTAAAGTCACGGCAGCAGCCAACCAGGAGCAGCATGAGGTCAACAGTGGCACAATGACACGTGTGTAGGTCACGGCAGCAGACACAGGAACGAGCATGAGGTCAGACAGTGCCACAATCACATTCTGGAGTGGCAAAAAACCAGGAATTAGGCCACAGAGTGGGACAATGACAAGTTTGTAGTTCACGGCAGCACCACAGGAGCACATGAGGTCAGACAGCGTGGCGACAATTGTCACAATGTTAGGTCACGCAGCAGCCACAGCAGCACAAAGGTCAGGAATATTCAGTGGCACAATAACAGAGTGTGTAGGTCACGGCAGCTGCCACATGAGCAGCATGAGGTCAGACAAGTGGCACAATGACATTCCGGAGTGGCAAAAACAGGAGTAAGGCCACGAATTGGGACAATGAACAAACAGTGTGTAGGTCACGGCAGCATCCAGCCACAAGGACATCATGATGTCAGTAACAGTGGCACAATCACATTCTGGAGTGGCAAAAACAGGAGTAGGCCCACAGAGTGGGACAATGGACACAGTGTGTAAGGTCACGCGAGCAGCCACAGGAGCAGCATGAGGTCAGACAGTGGAACAATCCAAATTCTGGAGGTGGGTAAAAATGTAGTATGCCACAGAGTGGGACAATGACACAGTGTGTAGGTCACGGCAGCAGCCACAGTAGCAATATGTCAGACATTGGCACAATGACACAGTTGTGTAGGTAACGGCAGCAGCAGCCATGAAGGTCAGACAAGTGGCACAATGACACGGTGTGTAGGTCACGCAAGCAGCAGCATGAGGTCAGACAGTGGCACAATGACACAGGTGTAGAGTCACAGCAGCAGCCACAGCAGCGAGCATGAGGTCAGACAGTGGTCACAATGACACATGGTGTAAGGTCACAGGACGCAGCCTCAGCACAGCATGAGGTCAAACAGTGGCACAATGACACAGTGTTTAGGTCCCGGCACAGCACATGAGCCAAGACAGTGGCACAAAGACACAGTGGGTTAATGTCACTGCAGCAGCAGCATGGGGGCAGGCAGTGGCACATGACACAGTGGTAGGTCCGGCAGCACCCTGGGGTCAGGCAGTGGACAAATGACATTGGATTGGCAAAAACAGGAGTAGGCCCAGATGGGAAATGAACAGTGGGGGTCACGGCACACCCAAGGGGGAAAAAGGAGGCAACAGTGGCACAAGGGACACAGTTTTTTGGGGGTACGGCAGCACCCACGGGAACACAGGGGTCAAAGTGGCAAATCCCTTTTGGAGGGGCAAAAACAGGATAGGGCCACAGAGGGGGACAATGACACGTGTGTAGGTCCCCAGCAGCAGCATGAGTCAACATGGCACAATGACACGGTGTAGGTACGGCAGCGCCCAGGAGCAATGAGGTCAAAGGGGCAAAATAACAGTGGAGGTCACGGCGCACCAAAGACAGCATGAGGCAGACGGGGCCAATAAAAATTGGAAGGTCACGGAGGCGCCCAAGGGGGCTGCATTTAGGTCAAAACAGTGGAAAAACAATGCACAGTGTGTAGGTCAGGAGGCCCCACAGGCAGCTGAGGTCGGGCGTGGCACAATACAGAGTTGGTCACGGCGAGAAAAGCATAGGTCAGCAGGGCACAATGCATTCGGGAGGGGGCAAAAAAGGGAGTAGGCCCAGAGGGGACAATGACCAGTGGTATTCCCGGCAGCAGCACGGGAGCCCCCAGAGGTCAGACGTGGCACAATCACATTGGAGGTGGCAAAAACGGGGAGGGGCCCACAGAGTGGGAAAAGGGACAATGTGGGGTACGGAGCACCACGGGACACTGAGGTCAGCAGGGCACAATACATTTCAGGGGCAAAAACAGGGTGGGAAAATTGGGACAAGACACAGTGTTGGGGAGGGCCCAAACCCCAGGGCAGAAGGTCAGCGGGGACAATGACACAGGGATTTTAGGCAGAGCAGAATGAGGTCAGACATGGCACAATGAACATGGGAGGCACAAGCTAGGCCAAAGTGGAAAATTTACACAGGGTGGGTCACCCGGCAGCAGCATGAGGTCAGCATGGCAC
>JAODAL010029229.1:0-51965 GCA_025379985.1 Phyllomedusa bahiana | reverse complement strand
TGCCGGCGCCGCACAGTGTAATGCGCAGCTTATTTGTCTGTGTTTTTCCTATCAGCGTCTTCCCCCAGGCGATGTTCTGCTTCATCAGATGTCGGGGATAAGCGAGGAACTTTGGCAAATAGACGCGCGCCCAGGTGGTCACTTAATATCCGGTGATTTCTAGGCGGCTACAATGTTTCACATTGTCTGAAACGAATGCAAATCCTCGGGTGTTACAATGTAATCTGAAGGCTGCAGATTGCTTATCCCGCGCCGCGCAGGTTCTGCAGCTTCACATCTGACGGAGATCACATCACATTAACATATATTGTATGAAAGATAAAATTCAAAAAGGCTTCAATTTCCACCAGTTCTGAGGATAATATCAGCCGGGGTCTTATAAGGTCAATGGTCAACTCTTAGGGTCATTATAGGACGCTTTGGGCTGTATGGATCCATTGAAAGCGAAGGACCTCTTAAAGGAGAAGTCGACAACCATTAAGCTTTAAAGGGGTGTTATCGTTTCATTAAATGGTCTTCAGAATAAGGGGACAGTGATGCAACTTTGCAATTGGATGTCATTAGCAAAGCTGTCTTGTTTTCACTGTCTCCCTTATCTTTGTTTGGTGTAAACACTGTTCCCCAGTGCCGGTCGGATCCCACCTCCTTTCATTTCATTGGCTGACAGCTCTACTAATTTACATTGTGTCTGGCCCCCGGTCACATTCCTGCCTCTCTCACTCAGAATAATGGACCGGCAACATTTCACTCTGCACAGCCAGCAGCTCCACAGTAACACTGCAGCTGCTTCTACAATCAGAAAACAGCAGAATTGTGCCTCGGTGCCTAATGCTCCTGCGTGTAAGGGGCTGGCAACAATTTCATTCTATCAAGCTAGCTGCTCCTCATTGACACTGAAGCTGCTTCTACAATCAGAAAACAGCAGAATTGTGCTCGGTGCCTAATGCTCCTGCGTGTAAACATAGAAGAGAGACAGATCTGTGCTGCTCTGGATGAGCTCATAAAAGGCTTGATTCAACTGTAACAAACCCCCAGCTGTGAGAGGAGAAGAGATCAGTGCTCTGAGTTCATAGAAGACTGTCTAGATTGAATGCAGGACTGGGCTATGTAAACAAACAGCTCTTACAAAATAAGACTGCATAGGGGGAGGAACGACACAGTGACATGTGGACTCAGACAGAGATGGGGGGGGATGTGCTATCCACTCCCACTGATCTCAAACAAACGCACTGACTCAGGAGCGAGCATGAACAGTGAAGGGGGGGATGATGTCATCCCCCTTCGGTTAAGAAACACCCAGCTGGGAGGGGAAGAAACGCCCCTGGAGTTGCTTAGCTGAGAAACTGAAAGTACAATGAAACAGACGAACTGATGAAGCGATAAATCCCCTTTAACTTTTTTTATATTTATTTTCTAATCTATGCATGTGTTTTCTTCATAATACTTTATAACACTATCCTAAAAGGTAGCACAAAATGTGGTAGACTCAGGTTAGTTTGTGCAATCAAAGTGCTTTGTTTTCAATGTGTAATGCATACAATCTCCATACCTTAAGAGCAATGAAACGGTGGACACCAAATGGAGAGGTGCGCACACCTGTGCGACATTTTGGAGGTTGACACACCCCCTTTCTCAAGCATGCGCATAAGCCGAGTCCAATACCTTATAGGTGTTCCACCTGTGGCGATCAGCTCAAGGGCAGCACAAAGAGAATGTCCTCGGCTTCTGTTTTTAAAGGTTTGGCCTTTATTTAGCCACAAATAAAGCAGGAAAAAACAAAACAAAATACGTGGCTTAACTTCAGCCCACAACAAAAAAGTACACAGTCCGTGTGGATAAACTTACAGCCTCTTGACTAAGTCTGTTCCTGGGTTCTCTCCCCACCCGCAACAGGGGAATGTGGCAACTTGCAGGCAGTATGCTAGAGCAGGTCTCTCCATATTACACACAGTCAGGCAAACTTCTAAATAAGAACCACAACCCAGATTCCCTAAGCCTCGTGGCTTAAATAAGCCATGCAAAACCTGGCCTGGATACATGGGATCAGTCACCACAGCCAGCTCAGACTGCTCCTGTACAAAAACCGACCCGGATCGACTGCTTGCCAGCAGCCATACTACCTACAACAAAAATATCAGTAAAATAATGTTACTGACGAAACACTACCAGTATTACTTCACTTAGGCTAAATACCTCAGTGACGCGTTTCAGCCTTGCTTTTCAAACGTCATACGTTAATCAAATATTAAAATCGTTATACAGCACTATTTCTTTCATATAGCGCACATCACAGAAAGACTCATAGATTACATCATACATGCCAACTCTCCCGTTTTTGGCGGGGGGGTCCCGCTATTTGGGGTCCCCTCCCGCCCTCCCGGGGGAGTTGGCATTCCTCCCGCCGCCTGCAGGTGGGGGGGGTCCTTTAAATTACCGCGGCGCAAGAGTAGCGCTGGTGCGCTATTCTTGCGCCGCCGGACCGCTCCTACAGGCGGGTGAAGCGGCCGCAGCGGCCGCTCACCCGCCCGCGGTTTCACTGTGCGGGAAGGAGGCAGGAGGGATCGTTCCTCTCCTCCCTCCTCCCCCTGTATGTCCGGCGTCTGTGCGCGCGGTACATACAGATCAGCGGCGCAGGGGAAGTGACGCGCGGCTGCAGGGGAAGTGACGCGCGGCTGCACTCACTTCCCTGCGTCGCTGAGGAGATCGTCCGGAGCGGGCCGCGCTGCAGGAGCCTGGTAAGGTGAGTGGATTTTATTATTTTATTTTTTTTAGCTTTAGGGGGCTCTACCTGGCTAAAAGAGAGGGCAACTACCTGGCAACAATGGGGCATCACCTGCAACAATGGGGGCACTACCTGGCAACAGAGGGGGCACTACCTGGCAAAAAAGGGGGCACTACCTGGCAACAGAGGGGGCACTAACTGGCTAACAGATGGGGGCACTACCTGGCTTACAGATGGGCACTACCTGGCAAACAATGGGGCACTACCTGGCAACAATGGGGGGGCACTACCTGGCAACAATGGGGGCACTACCTGGCAACAGAGGGGGCACTACCTGGCAACAGAGGGGACATCTACCTGGCAACAGAGGGGACATCTACCTGGCAACAGAGGGGGCACTACCTGGCAACAGAGGGGGCACTACCTGGCAAACAATGGGGGCACTACCTGGCAACAAAGGGGGCACTACCTGGCAAACAATGGGGGCACTACCTGGCAACAAAGGGGGCACTACCTGGCAAACAATGGGGCACCTACCTGGCTAACAGATGTGGCACTACCTGGCAACAATGGGGGCACTACCTGGCAACAATGGGGGCACTACCTGGCAACAGAGGGGGCACTACCTGGCTAACAATGGGGGCACTACCTGGCTAACAATGGGGGCACCTACCTGGCTAACAAAGGGGGGCATCTACCTGGCTACAAATTTGGCTCTACCTGGCTACAAAGGGGGCATCTACTTGGCTACAAGAGGGCCTCTACCGGCCTGTAAGGGGCACTACCTGGTTATGGGGGGCTACTACCTGGCTATAAGGGCATCTACCTGGCTTTCTTCCAAAGCCGTTATGCAGTTAGGTGGAGTGGGTGTGGCTTTTTGAAGGGGCGTGGCATACCGACAAGATGGACGTGTCCATGCAAATTTTTGCCGCGGCGCGCGTAGCGGGCCGCCCACTAAAATCTCCTGCTTTTTCATTTTCAAAAGTTGGCAACTATGGTTTACATTTTCACTCAAACTTCTGGGAGACAAGGCTTCTGGTGAGGCAATCCAAAAGGCCTCCCGTAGTACTAGTCGCCTATTACTATGCTCCACATCATTCCCCTCGATCTCCTATAATACACACCAGCGCAGCTCAGACGCCCCATGGCCTGCCTCAAAGACATGTCAGCAACTAGATTCTCCTCAAAACTTTTTTGTCATTATTAGATAATTCTTTATTCCTCTCTCGGTATCTGAAAAACTTCCATACCCACTGGTTTCTCTACTGGGGACTCCCAAAGAACAGAATGAAGAGAACACAGCGCTACCCGGTACTGGGAACTGCCATAGAACAGAATAGAGAGAACACAGCGCTGCCCTGTACTGGGAACTCCCATAGAACAGAATGGAGAGCACACAGCGCTGCCCTGTACCGGGAACTCCCATAGAACAGAATGGAGAACACAGCGCTGCCCTGTACTGAGAATTCCCATAGAACAGAATGGAGAACACAGCTCTCCACTGTACTGGGAACTCCCATAGAACAGAATGGAGAACACAGTGCTCCCCTGTACCGAAAACTCCCATAGAACAGAATGGAGAACACAGCGCTCCCCTGTACCGGGAACTCCCATAGAACAGAATGGAGAACACAGCGCTCCCCTGTACCGGGAACTCCCATAGAAAAGAATGGAGAACACAGCGCTCCCCTGTACTGGGAACTCCCATAGAACAGAATGGAGAACACAGCGCTCCCCTGTACCGGGAACTCCCATAGAACAGAATGGAGAACACAGCGCTCCCCTGTACTGGGAACTCCCATAGAAGAGAATGGAGAACACAGTGCTCCTCTGTACTGGGAACTCCCATAGAATAGAATGGAGAACACCGTGCTGCTCTATACTGGGAACTCCCATAGAATAGAATGGAGAACACAGCGCTCCCCTGTATTGGGAACTCCCATAGAACAGAATGGAGAACACAGCGCTCCCCTGTACTGGGAACTCCCATAGAACAGAATGGAGAACACAGCGCTCCTCTGTACTGGGAACTCCCATAGAACAGAATGGAGAACACAGAGCTCCGCTGTACTGGGAACTCCCATAGAATAGAATGGAGAACACAGCGCTCCCCTGTACTGGGAACTCCATAGGACAGAATAGAGAACACAGGGCTCCCCTGTACTGGGAACTCCCATAGAACAGAATGGAGAACACAGCGCTCCCCTGTACTGGGAACTCCCATAGAATAGAATGGAGAACACAGCGCTCCCCTGTACTGGGAACTCCCATAGAGCAGAATGGAAAACACAGCGCTCCCCTGTACTGGGAACTCCCATAGAACAGAATGGAGAACACAGTGCTCCCCTCTACTGGGAACTCCCATAGAATAGAATGGAGAACACAGCGCTCCCCTGTACTGGGAACTCCCATAGAACAGAATGGAGAACACAGCGCTCCTCTGTACTGGGAACTCCCATAGGACAGAATGGAGAACATAGCGCTCCTCTGTACTGCGAACTCCCATAGAATAGAATGGAGAGCACAGCGCTCCCCTGTACTGGGAACTCCCATAGAACAGAATGGAGAGAACACAGCGCTCCCCTGTACTGGGAACTCCCATAGAACAGAATGGAGAACACAGTGCTCCCCTGTACTGGGAACTCCCATAGAATAGAATGGAGAACACAGCGCTGCCCTGTACTGGGAACTCCCATAGAACAGAATGGAGAACACAGCGCTCCCCTGTACTGGGAACTCCCATAGAACAGAATGGAGAACACAGCGCTCCCCTGTACTGGGAACTACCATAGAACAGAATGGAGAACACAGCGCTCCCCTGTACTGGGAACTCCCATAGAACAGAATGGAGAACACAGCGTTCCCCTGTACTGGGAACTCCCATAGAATAGAATGGAGAACACAGCGTTCCCCTGTACTGGGAACTCCCATAGAATAGAATGGAGAACACAGCGTTCCCCTGTACTGGGAACTCCCATAGAGCAGAATGGAGAACACAGCGGTCCCCTGTACTGGGAACTCCCATAGAACAGAATGGAGAACACAACGTTCCCCTGTACTGGGAACTCCCATAGAACAGAATGGAGAACACAGCGCTCCTCTGTACTGGGAACTCCCATAGAACAGAATGGAGAACACAGCGCTCCCCTGTACTGGGAACTCCCATAGAATAGAATGGAGAATACAGCGCTCCCCTGTACTGGGAACTCCCATAGAACAGAATGGAGAACACAGTGTTCCCCTGTACTGGGAACTCCCATAGAACAGAATGGAGAACACAGCGCTCCTCTGTACTGGGAACTCCCATAGAACAGATTGGAGAAAACACAGCGCTATCCTTTACTGGGATCTCCCATAGAGCAGAATGGAGATCACAGCGCTCCACTGTACCGGGAACTCCCATAGAACAGAATAGAGAACACAGAGCTCCTCTGTACTGGGAACTCCCATAGAACAGAATGGAGAAAACACAGCGCTCTCCTATACTGGGAGCTCCCATATTGCAGAATGGAGATCAAAGCGCTCCTCTGTACTGTGAACTCCCATAGAACAGAATGGAGAACACAGTGCTCCCCTGTACTGGGAGCTCCCATAGAGCAGAATGGAGAACACAGCGCTCCCCTGTTCTGGGAACTCCCATAGAACAAAATCTGAAAAGTACTTCGACTTTAAGTGGTTAATACTTTTCCCATCATGTGTTCTCTTCTCAGTCTGGAAGGAGCTTTTTTCTTGTGCTCACTGTCGCCCCCTGTGGAGTATTACATTATGTAGGAGCTAGCAAAAGGTGCGGAAGTTGTTCTGAGCACATTTAGAGATGGTAGTTTTTTCTGTTGCATATTTGGATAGTTTCACCTCACCATACATTGTCCGCCCCAATGTAATGACTGAAGGAATCAGAAGACCTGGAGCTCAGAGCTTCTTGTTGTCAGAACATTTTCCACATTTACCATCAGCATCAATCTCAATGTTTATATGAAGTTAATTGTTTCTCCTCGTAATGAATTCTTCATTTTTAATTAATTTCATTATGAGTTAAGTGAGATCCACAAGCAGAAAACGCGTTGTCTCACATTTTATGAATTATATTCAATAATTCTTAACCAATTAAACCGCTCTCTGTATATTGGCTGCGCGGTACGTCTCGTCACAGCACGGCGTCCGCGTCGAGTGCACGAAAAATTACACATCACAAGATTTCCAAGTGTAAGTGAGAAAGTGGTTTTTAGGGATTCTGTCAACACGCACCCAGTCTATCATTTAATACAGGGGGCTGCACGATGGACGTGTTTTTATTGGCCACAAAATCCAATGGCCTCATTTACTGGCCACACTATCCAATGAATTTGTTTAATGGCCACAATATCCAATGGACATGTTAACTGGTCATGATATCTAATAGACTTGTTTACTGGCACACCAATATCCAGTAGACATGTGGACTTGTGTACTAACCAAAATATTCAATGTACCTGTTTACTGGCCCAAATACCAATGGACTCGTTTACTGGCCCCAATATCCAATGGACTCGTTTACTGGCCCAGATACCAATGGACTCGTTTACTGGCCCAAATATCCAATGGACTCGTTTACTGGCCCAAATATCCAATGGACTCGTTTACTGGCCACAATATCCAATGGACTCGTTTACTGGCCACAATATCCAATGGACTCGTTTAGTGGCCACAATATCCAATGGACTCGTTTAGTGGCCACAATATCCAATGGACTCGTTTACTGGCCACAATATCCAATGGACTCGTTTACTGGCCACAATATCCAATGGACTCGTTTACTGGCCACAATATCCAATGGAGTAGTTTACTGGCCCAAATATCCAATGGAGTCGTTTACTGGCCCAAATATCCAATGGAGTCATTTACTGGCCCAAATATCCAATGGAGTCGTTTACTGGCCCAAATATCCAATGGAGTCGTTTACTGGCCCAAATACCAATGGAGTCGTTTACTAGCCCAAATAGCCAATGACATCTAATAACTAATGACATCATACAGTACAATATCTGCGGATATCACAGAATATAGTATCTGATGACATCACAGAGTATCTGATGAAGTTAAAGAGTACAGTATCTGATGACATCACAGAGTACAGTATCTGATGACATCAGAGTATAGTATCTGATGACAATACAGTACAGTATCTGATGACATCACAGAGTACAGTATCTGATGACAGTGTAATATCTGATGACATCACAGAATATTGTAACTGATGACATTATGGAGTATAGTATCTGATGAATTTACCGAGTGTAGTATCTAATGACAACACAGAGTATAGTAACTAATGACATCATACAGTACAATATCTGGTTTATTGGCTTATTGGCCAGTCTAGATATCGTTGAAGGTGCTGTCGCGATCTAGCGGTGTCCATATACACTGACCCATTGATCGTCCTTATATGGCGGATCCTCTGGGCCCCTGCGAGCGTAGATCGTATAACTTGAAGTAGCCGAAGTGCAGGACAAGATAACAGGTGCCCATGTGGATAGCAGGACACCGCAGGTGTAGCTGTAGGCGGGTAGTGCAGTCCCAAGACAGTAGTGGACTGGGTACAATGGCAGGTATATAGCAGTAGTATATAGCGGACTGGTGCAGAGGAGGTATGCTACAAATGATGGGTACAGATAGCACACAGGAAACGCATAGGAGATCAGCAGACAGGGGTCAAGCTCTATGTAGGTAGAAGACAAGGAACTGACGCTGGAGCATGGGCAGGAAGTTAGTTATATGCAAACAGAGGTGACAGGTACTGTCTCTTTAAGTATTCAGACAGTGCCATGCACGCCCTAAAGGGCGCTCATCCGTGCACACAAAGCCACAGAGGGCAATTATAAGACTGAGCAGGAACGGGGACCAGTGAGTAAGTGCTGCCGGCGGACGTCACTGCTGCAGCAGAGACAGGAGCAAAGACAGGAGAGTATAGCGCATGGGCCACAGCAGAGGCACGGGCATAACCATGGTCCATGACCGCGGCTGCGGCGTGCCCCGTGTCAGCAGCTTTGTCCGGTCAGATCCTTCAGGATAGCTTTTTGTTTAGGTCTCAAGCCGCAGTTGTCATGAACCACGCTCAGCGCATGTCCACATGAAGGCCTCCATGCAACACAGCAACCATTAAATAGATGCAGCTTTGGTGCTTAGGTGAGGAATTCTGGGCATTTTCAATCTCAATGATCCGATTGTGGATGTCTGCAGCCACCTGCAGAGGGAGCTAAAGAGCACAATGTTGTCTGGGGATCACAGAACAACCCCCATTGATGCAGTGACTGTCCCTGGACATTTTAGCTCGAGGTCGAAGTTTGACGATTTTGTTACGGGTGGAATATTATTCCGGTGACATTTCCAGTTCTGAGAGGTTTTTTTTTATAATTAGAAAAGCAAAAAAAAAAAGGATGGAAATGAAGGTTACGGAGTAATGAGAGTGTAATCCTCAGCTGCACCTTCATGATACAAATGCTACAATTTTTCAAAGCTCTTAATTATTTTTTAATGAAGGAGAAAATGAGTTAATCATGTCAAGGCGAGATATCCTACAAGTACTTTCCCCGAAAAGTTCATCTCTTTCCCGGTTGCTAATCTCCGTTCAGTTACATTAAAATGAAGAAAAAAGAAAGAAAAAAACTTGAGAATTTTTTTTTTTGTCACTGCCAGAAGTTCACAGAAGCAAACACAGTGATCAGACAAGTCCTTGCAAAGCTTCAGTGTATGAATCAATCCCATAGAGTGTTACATGGTATCTTCACAGTGTGTAGCAGGTAACTAACTACAGTGAAGAGGTCATCACATAGAATGTCATGTGATCAAACATTATGCTGTATGATGACATCATAGAGTGTATCAAACTAAATTATCACAAAGTGTAGTATATGAAGTCTTCACAGAGTACAGTATCTGATGACATCACAGAGTATAGCATCTGATGACATCACAGAGTTCTGATGACATAATACAGTACAGTATCTGATGACATCACAGAGTACAGTATCTGATGACATCACAGAGTATAGCATCTGATGACATCACAGAGTTCTGATGACATAATACAGTACAGTATCTGATGACATCAGAGTATAGCATCTAATGACATCACAGAGTTCTAATAACATAATACAGTACAGTATCTGATGACATCATAGAGTATTGTATCTGTTGACATCACAGAGTACAGTATCTGATGACATCACAGAGTACAGTATCTGATGACAGTGTAATATCTGATGACATCACAGAGTATAGTATCTGATGACATAATACAGTACAGTATCTGATGACATCACAGAGTATTGTATCTGTTGACATCACAGAGTACAGTATCTGACATCATAGAGTATAGTATCTGATGACATCACAGAGTACAGTATCTGAAGACATCATAGAGTATAGTATCTGATGACATCACAGAGTACAGTATCTGATGACATCATAGAGTATAGTATCTGATGAATTTACTGAGTGTAGTATCTAATGACATCATACATCACAGAGTACAGTATCTGATGACATCACAGAGTATAGTATCTGATGACATCACAGAGTATCTGATGAAGTTAAAGAGTACAGTATCTGATGACATCATAGAGTATTGTATCTGTTGACATCACAGAGTACAGTATCTGATGACATCACAGAGTATAGTATCTGATGACATCACAGAGTATAGTATCTGATGACATAATACAGTACAGTGTCTGATGACATCATAGAGTATAGTATCTGATGACATCACAGAGTACAGTATCTGATGACAGTGTAATATCTGATGACATCACAGAATATTGTAACTGATGACATTATGGAGTATAGTATCTGATGAATTTACCGAGTGTAGTATCTAATGACAACACAGAGTATAGTAACTAATGACATCATACAGTACAATATCTGATGATCTCACGGAGTATAGTATCTGATGACATCACAGAGCAAAGCATCTGATGACATCATAGAGCAGGGGTCCTCAAACTTTATAGACCGGGGGCCAGTTCACGGTCCCTCAGACCATCGGAGGGCCGGAATATAGTTTTAAAAAAAGTTTTACTTTGTGGGTCGATACAATTACAGTGATACCCAATTTATTATTGAATTTAGGTCCCCCAGCAGGTCTGTAAGTAGATTTAGGGCCCCCAGCAGGTCTGTAGGTAGATTTAGGGGCCCCAGCAGGTCTGTAGGTAGATTTAGGGGCCCCAGCAGGTCTGTAGGTAGATTTAGGGGCCCCAGCAGGTCTGTAGGTAGATTTAGGGCCCCCAGCAGGTCTGTAGGTAGATTTAGGGGCCCCAGCAGGTCTGTAGGTAGATTTAGGGGCCCCAGCAGGTCTGTAGGTAGATTTAGGGGCCCCAGCAGGTCTGTAGGTAGATTTAGGGCCCCCAGCAGGACTGTAGGTAGAATTAAGCCCCCCAGCAGGTGTAGGTAGAATTAGGCCCCCAGCAGGTGTAGGTAGAATTAGGCCCCCCAGCAGGTGTAGGTAGAATGAGGCCCCCCAGCAGACATAGGTAGAATTAGGCCCCCAGCAGGTGTAGAGATAATTAAAAATAAAAAAGTGACATCACGCCCTTACCTGGCTCCTCGCCGCGGTAGCCGCTCCCGGGCTCCTTCTTCGGGCGGCGTGACGGCACCCGGCCGCGCCGCAGCGTGATGACGCCGACGCCGCCCGTGCTGTGGACTCTGGTGAGGCGCATCCTTCCTGCGCCCCACCAGAGTACTCTGCAGAGCGGAGAGCCCCTGCTCTCCGCAGAAGCATCTGTATGTGAGTCCGGCGGATGCTGCCATCACCGATCGCTAAGGTCCTAAGCCGGTACCTTCGGTATTGACTTAGGACCCTAACGATCGGCGGTGGGTGAGGACGACTGTGGGTGGGGGACATTCTGCAGCGGACGGGAGGTGCTGGAGGGCGGATACTTACAATATATGGGAGGTGTCTGTGAGTGGCAGAGGGGGAACATTCTGCGTATACATTGCACAGTGTCCGCCCTCTGCCACTCACAGGCACCTCCCATATATTGTAAGTGTCCGCCCTCAAGCACCTCCCTTGCGCTGCAGAGTGTCCGCCCCCCGAAGCTGGCCCCTGCTGTCGCGCTGCTCGCTATGGTTTTCATATTACCTGTCACCGCCCATGGCACCTCCCATCATATGTGCTGTGGCCGGTGACAAGTGATGTGAGGCAGCGCGACAGCAGGGGCCAGAGCGCACAGTAACTCAGAGGACAGCGGCGGGCCGGATAAAATTCCTCGGCGGGCCGCATGCGGCCCGGGCCGTAGTTTGAGGACCCCTGTCATAGAGTATAGTATCTGATGACATCACAGAGTATCTGATGAAGTTAAAGCGTATAATATCTGATGACATCATAGAGTAAAGTATGTGATGTATTTACAGAGAGTAGTATATAAAGTTATTACAGAGTTTAATATCTGATGGATTTACAGAGTGTAATATATGAGGTACAGATGTAGCAGAGCTTTTTGTGTTACCTGCTCTCATCTGTAAACAAAGGCCATTGAAAAGCATTGAGAAAGGTGAGATAACATTCTGTGCCGTGATATCACAGTGCAATATCTGTAGAGTATAGCATATGATGACATCACAGAATATAGTATCTGATGACATCACAGAATATAGTATATGATGACATCACAGAGTGTAGTATCTGATGACCTCATAGTGTAATATCCAATGAGTAAAGTAGCTGAGAACTGAGTGCAGTATATGAAGTATCATACATGAAAAAACTTTGAGATTCTCGGTTCACATATTTTGATCAAAAGATGTTTAAGCTGCCCACGACTTTCAACGTGATCTCAAATCGGGCAGTCCTATGCTATCTTTTACCTCTCAATAGAGCCACATCCAGGCCTCTCACTGGGTCAACCGACCTCCTTTATCCAGAGAGAAAAAAATAAATAAAAAACACCCTACCTGCAGGCTGCACTTCTTATGACTGCCTGTGAGAGTGGGCGGGTGCAGAAACCCAAAATGGAAGCACCCCTTCCTTCCCATATAGGTTAAAATCAATATACACCTTATAGACTGTATCATTGTGGAAGGGCACAGATAAAAGTAAAATATAACTTTTATTTAGACTATGTTAAAAAATAAACCTTATAATTTATATCACACAGTGCTACATATAATAATGAACCGTAAAGAACACTTATACAGGGAGGCAGGATATTTAGGTAACAGGAATATGAAATATCCAGAAGAGAGCGCTATCCCTATACACCCTCAAAAAAATCCTGTAAATGACCTAACCTAATATAGGGGGATATTCCCCCGTCCCAAAAGGGAGGGGCCCCCGGACAAAAACCCTCCCCCTAGTAAACTTCCCCAAAAAATTCCCCCTAAAAGATAGAAATTGTGGCAAAAGGTTTAAGAAAAAGATAACCCTTATTTTAATAGAGCCCAACATGTTTTTGGCACCTACTCAAACCCCTCCTCGGGGGACAGTATTAGTAGGCAAAAGACATAAAATAAAGAAATTTTATATCGGTGTTTAAAAAAAAACACAAATAGTGGTGGCATTGTCCCAGACAAAAAAAAAAAATTATTTTGTACTTTTTACCTACAAAAGTTAGGGGATTGGTTTTTAAAAAGCAAAAGGAGCGTTTTTTTTCCCGGGAGACTATGTGGGGAGTGGACAGACCATATAGGGCGGGTGGACTCGTTTTATATAGACGATGTTTTTACCCAATTTGGGAAAACGGCCCCAAGAAACTTTTCAATTCATTTAGGGAAAAGGGTTTTGAATAAAAAATGAGTTGGGACTAAAATTTTACTGGGAAACATAACACCCCTGATTGCTTCCCCTTCCTGGGACTTTAAAAATCAGGAAAAAAAGGGAAGGGTTTTTCCATCTCAACCACTCTGTATCGTAAAACCCACATTTTTTAACACTTTGCTCCATTGGCAAAAGTACCCACCCTGTTCCTCTAAAAAAAAAAGGAATTCCCCGAGGTAAATTCCTTGCGGCTACGTCGCAACTGCTAAAACACCACAGATTTAAGATAAAAGGGCTTGTGATCTGAAAAAAAGGGTTTTAGGAAAAAAAATTCCCCTAAAGATGTCATTTTTAAAGGGAAACTATCTCCCCAATCAATAGGGCCCAAAAATCTAGTCTACTCACCGCAAAAAAACGGGAAAACCCAATCTAGACAACTTTTTGGCACGCATCATAGGTATTTTTTGATGCGCTCCAGGGGGGTTTAAAGAAAAATCTTTAAGGGGGAACACGGGAAAACCCCCAAACCTTAGTTTCCGATATCAAAGAAAAAAGTAGGGTCAAAACCCCTTTGGGGTTACATTCGGGGAAGGGACGAAAGTCTCGGGTTTTCCTTGGTCCGAGCCATTTTTAACCCCCCGTAAAAAAAAACCGGGGTTTTTGGATAGGCAACCCTGGGGGTGCTTCCAATGTGGGGGTTTGTTTTGGCCCTGTAATTTTGTAGAAACAAGAAAAACTTTTATAAATCAAAAACTCGGGGACAGCATTCGAGACCACATTTAAAATTGAAACCCCGGGGTATTATCTTTTCAGGCAAAATGCCAGTGTGGCAAAGATTACGGGGAAAAAAACCCCTTCGAAAATTTTCGTCGCCGATTGGCGAACACCTAGGGACAAGGGGACCCCAAAAGGGATACCCCCAAATTCTAGACACATTTGGTCTGAACATAACGGTCCCTCCCAAAACACCTGAATTTAGGGGGGTTAGTTTATGGTAAAATCTGGCCCACTTTAAAGGAAAAATTTTGAAAAAAACCCTATTGTGAAAAAGAAACTTTTGGATTTACATTTCTAAAAACTTTTGAAAACCGACGGGCCCTTAACGAGAAATTAAATTTCCCAAATTTTTTTTCCTTTGTTTCCCCCTTTTTCCCAAAAATTTTAAATTAAACGATACTTTCTTTGGGGAGCAAATTTTTTTTTGTTGAGCATATACTTTTGCTTGACTCAAATTTTAATTTCCGCAATTTATTTCAGTTTGACCATTTAAACATTTCCGTTTTTTTCCCAAGGACCAGGGTTTTTCCCGGGCTAAGCATATGAAAAATTAGTATTGCCTTAGCCCCCGCTGGTTTTTGTCCGGGGAATTTTAGGGCCCGGCGAGGCGGTTTTTACCTTAAAAAACATTCACGCTCACCCCGGAACATCACTTCCGGTTTTGGCAGCCAAGTAACATTTTAGGGGGAAGCAACAGTATTCAACCCCTTCCTTTTGGTTACAATGCGTCTTTTCCCGGCTTAGCGCGCATGAACGTCTAGCTTTTGGGGGGCGAAAACCCTTTTCCCCTGGCCTCGTTTGGGAATCATATGCCCTTCCCTTTTTATCTGAACTGGCGGGGGATTGCAGTTGGGAAATACACGTTAGGACGCGCTTTCCTTTTAAAAATAGGAGGGGGGGCCTCACTATTACTTTTACAAAAGCCCACCAAGTTTGGTTTCCCTGGATTTTAGGAGCCATACGCTCCTTTTTTTTTTTTAAATCCAATCCCGTAACTTGTGTAGGTAAGATTTACAAAAACTATTTTTTTTTTTTGTCTTTTCAATGCCCCATTATTTGTTTTTTTTTGAGCACCGATATAATTTACTTTTTTTTTTATGTCTTTTTCCCCACTGACTCACTGCCCCTGAGGAGGGGTTTGGAGTAGGAAACCCAAAGTTGGGACTCTTTAAAAGTAAGGTTTTAAAATTTTTTCTTACCCAAGGCCCCAAATAAAAATATCTTGAGGGCTTTTGGGTAAGTTAAATAGGGGGGTTCCAGTCGGGGCCGTCCTTTATCGGGACGTTAATAACCCCCTTTATTAGGTTAGGTCATTTAAAGAATTTTTTTTTAGGGTTTTATAGGGGTACGCTCCCCTTCTGGATAATTTTTATATTCCCCGTTACCTAAAAAATCCTGCCTTCCCCGTATAAGTTTCCCTTTTTTGGTTTCATTATTATATGTAGCGCGTTGGATATAAATTTTTAAGGTTTTTTTTTTAAAATAGTCCAAAAAAAATTTAAAATTTTTTTTTAACCCGTGGGGCCCCTTTCCCCAAAAGATACAGTCTTTTAAGGTTACTTCTTGGGGGGGTTTTTGGAGACTTGCCTCCGTTTTAATTTCATAGAGGTTTATATAAACCCTAAAAAACAAAAATACACCAAATTTTAACGTATGGTTCTGCACAAAAAACTATTTGAGATCACGTTGAAATTTGTGGGCTGGGTTAAACATCTTTTTTAAACAAACTATGTAAAAAGGGGATTTTCAAAGTTTTTTTTATGTATGATAGATACATAAATGCTTCTTAGGGGTTTCCCCCGTAGTGTATTTCCCCTTTTTTGCAAAATTTGTGTGGCCGCTGGGGGAGTGGGGGTCGTGTGTCATGTAATATATATATGTGTGCCGCAGCCCTGCCAGTGGCACCCAGATTTGCAAAACGTTTTTTCAGAAATGTTTTTTTTGCAGAAACCAAAACTTATATTTGGTTTTTATATTGATTTTAACCTATATGGGGGGAAAGGCCCGCCTCCATTTTGGGTTTCTGCACCCGCCCCACTCTCACAAGGGGAAACTAAAAATGCAGCTGCAGGGGAGGGGTTTTTTTTTTTTTTTATTTTTTCTTCTGAATAATTTGGGGGTCGATTGACCCAGTGAGGGCCCCGATTTGGCTCTATTGAGAGTAAAAAATAGAAAAGGGTTGGGCCCCATTTGAGATCACGTTTTAAAAATCGTGGGCAGTCTTAAACATCTTTTGATTTAAAATTTTGGAACCGGGGGAGTCTCAAAATTTTTTCATTTATGAAGTAATAAAAGAGTTATAGTATTTTTTTAATCACAGAATAAAAGATATCTTGTTTTTATCACAGAGTAAAGGAAATTTAAAAGACATCCTTGAGAAAGTATCGGGGAACCCTGGGATTTTTGAAGTTATCACAGATATCACAGTTATAGTCATTAAGCTACTATTTTCCTCCGATCAACTCCACAGTGCACACCCTTAGGGCTTGTCCCCACGGACGGTTTTTCACCCGGTTTTCAGCTTTGAAAGCTCTCTGTAAACCGACTGTCAAACTTTATCACGGACCTTAATGGAAAAAATTTCCTTTCCCAAGATCCCCACTTTCCCCAAAAAAAATTCCCCGCTGGGCGGTATTTTTGGGCCCCCGGCGGTCCCAAAAACCCAAAAAGTGTTCAATTTTTCCGCCCGGGGGGGGGGGGGGGGGGGGGGGGGGGGGGCGGGGGCGGGGAATAAAAGGGGGAAAAAAAAACGGTCCCAATGTGAAGGGGGGAGGGCTTGATCCGCAAACCGCAGACACAAGCCGCCCCCCTGCGTCCGTGCGCACAGCCCCAAAACAGAGCAAACACCAGTCGGATAATCTGACCGGTACTGGCTCTCTGCCGTTAGGACGAGCCCTTATAATGATCAGATCACTTTGTAATAGTTTCAATGATTTATTTAATAAACATGATTTTTTAAAAAAAAAAAATAGATTCAAAAGTTACAATGAGGATAGTACATTTTTTTTGACACATGATCAAAAGTACATCCAGCTATAATTAAAGTAGTTGGTCTGCGCCATAACACAGCAACAGCTAAAAAAAAAATATATATATGTATATATATATATTATATATATATATATACACAGTATATATAGATATATATATATATATATATATATATATATATATATATATATAATAAAACTAATTACAGCAACAATGTATAACAATGCAGGTGAGAGAGAAGATGTGAATTCATAAAAATAACAGAAATATGCGTGAAGATGAATGAATAATCAGAATATATACACACATCTGCTTAAGTGCATAATCCTTCTATGTACAACTAACAACCTCCATACGAATTCATCGTGCAAAGGGTGAGGGGATGTTCACAGGACGTATTTGCAGGACGTGGTTCAGTGCATAATTATGCTGCAATGCGCCCGAAGTACGCCCCCTGCAAATACAGTAAGATCATACCACCCTAGTGCTATGATAATCCTCCGTATTCCCCGCCACGTACTGTGCGCCCATACAAAGAAGTGGCAAGTGAAAGTGAATGGGAGGCTGGGAGGTGCATCCTTCCAACAGCAGGCATATACAGGTACGCACTGCAATACACCGTGTGAACCCGGCCTTATAGTGCTAAATAAATACCAATGATAGAACCCAAACATGTCACAATATACAATGAATTAAGTGCATAAAATACTCATATGGCCGGACACAGTATTACCCCAGGAAAGATATAAATGTGTAGTATCTGATGACATCACATCGCTTCTCGGCCTCTTGGCTAAGATCAAGTGTAGTATCTGTTCTTATCAGACCCCCTGGTGGTGGATCGCCAGTATCGCTATAGGGGGGCTGTGTCGGAATGGAGAACCACACTGGGGGCAGGGAGAGGGTGTACGCGGTTGCTTGAGAGACAGCAGCCGTAGGTGGTCCTTCCCCCGCCCCTCAGGATCGAAGCCATGTAGGTTTGAGGGGACTATGAAGCCCTAAGTGTGATGTGCCCCAGGATTGATGACCCTGGGTTGCCCAAACTCACTGGGTGAAGGGGCCCACATGAATTTTGCCACATTTGCACGGCACTTAAACTTTCACTGTCCCTTTGAGCACACGTCCTTATTCCCCGGCCTTCTGGCTAGGTAATAGGGAAATTTTTATAATTTCCGGCCGGATGTCCAGGCAGTAGTAGCCACTGCGCACATTCACTTATTTATTTTGCACGTCACGTGTGTTTTGTGTGTCACTTTTTGTGTTTGGATTTTGGGATGTGGTCCCCTTCTTGGACCCCCCCCGAGGTCTAGGGGGAGAATGTGGCCATCTGGTTCCTTTCTCCCCTGTAAACCCCGGCACTCTTCGGAGTCGGCCACCAGGTGAGCACTTGGTCGAAGTTTGGTGTGGCCGGCCATTCTGACGCCAATGTGCAAGCTTGTGGGTTCGATCTGCTTCGGCAGTAGGACCGCCTGCCACTCTTCGGAGTCGGTTACCTGGACTGCACTTGGTTGAGGTTTGGTGTGGCCGGCCATTCCGAAGCCAATGTGCATGTTCGTAGGTCCGATCTGCTTCGGCAGTAGGACCGTTTGTGCGACCCCATGCGGATGCCTCTGGCTCGGTGGGGGAGCATTTTGTTCTCTTTCTGCTTCAGCAGAGGGGAATACGTATCGTGTATTCCTGGCAGGTGCCTTCTGGCCCCCAGGGATACTCTTTTTTTCCCTTCCGGTATATGGGGACCCATTCTTTTTAGTATGGGTCTGCGATAGACCGTATCCTGATGCACTGTTTTTGTGTTGCACTTTTTTTGTGCATTTTGGTGTTAGTTGCACGTTCTTAGGGCTTAAAAAAAAAAAAAAATCTGATGACATCACAGAGTGTAGTATCTGATGACATCAAAGTGTAATATCAGAAGACATTGCAGTGTATCATATCTGATGATATCACGGAGTAATGTATCTGAGTGTAATATAAGAAGATTTTTCAGTGTATTATATGAAGTTATTACAGAGTGTAGTATCTAATGACATCAAAGTAAAATATCTTATATATTTTATATATTCTATTTTATAGATCCTCAGTACCTGTTCTTTGCATGAGGAGGCCATGTTTAACTTTCCATTTGAGCCAGTAATTGAGATAGTGATGAGACGATCACACCAAATTGGTAACACATGGAACACTGACCTGTCACCCCATTGCACACCTGAGACCGTCTGATTTAACACTAACAAGTCGACCAGACAGGGAGGGCGAAATTCAACTGGGGCACAGTTTTTGTCCCATTGGTCCCTGAAGAAGTTGGGGTGGGGTGGGGTTTGTCTCCCTACTATTGATTCATCTTGTACCCATCAGTCCCTCTGTTTTCCCCTTGTTTTTCATTATGAATTCAGGGTGCTTGTTTAACTTGGCTTCTACTAACGCATAGAAGCCAGGTCTGTAGTATAGCTACCAGTGCTGGCAGCCTATCATGTAGACAGTAAACAGTCTGTAGATATAGTGACCTGGAGGAGCTGACTGCAGCCCATACAATGAATGTGAAATTAGAAGTAGGTATAGGACGACTGATAATGACACATATTGCAAAGTTACTTTGTTTTTTGCAAGATCTTTAAACATAAAAAACAATCCTTATATTGAGACAATCCCTTTAAGGGTGTTCTCACTTTTGTACTCACTTAGTGTGGTGTACTCAGTCATTTGGGTTTCCACGTTTTAGTAGTATTTATGTCTGTTGGTGGTTGATTTATTTTGGAGGTGAAAACTAAGGTTAAGGACTGTTATACATGCTGTGCACTGGACTACCTTACATTTGCTATCAAAGTTTCATAATGTTTGAAAACCAGCCAGTCCACACCCCCTCTATTATGAAAGCCCCATCAGCAGGTAACCTCTTCCGCCTCGCCCTCTAAATAAACCCCCCATTCTGGCGGTTTCTCTCCTCTTCTCTCCGACCTCTCTATATAAAGCCCCATCTGCAGGTTGTTTCTCTCTCCTGACATATGAAATCAGAATAAACCTTCCCCGTTTTAAGGTCAATTATGAACCAAAATAGTTTGTCTTATTGCCCCAATGGCAGAAAAAATGAGAGGAGAATTTTTAAGTCATTTTTATTACGTTTCTGCATAATTCAGAGTTTCCATACATTGGGATTACACGTGCCCTCTATACAAATTGGGTAAAGGAAAGATTATGTGCAATACTGAATCAACATCTCAAGACATCAGCCCCATGGAAGTCTAACAGCTTGGGCTGAAATTGTGTGTCTTCCAAATAATGGAAATTGGACCCGAAGCTACTATGCCAAACTTGGTTACAGAAGTGAGCTTAAGGAGAACGCAAGTCAATGTTTTGGAGCGGGGCCGCGCAAAGCCCGTAATCTCAATCCTATTGAAAAATGTTATGACGCAAGAGCTGAAAATGCCGAGGAGTAACCCCCCAAACATCGCACAGTGGAACACCAGTTCTGTCAGAGGAAGGGTGCCAAGACTCCCAACCAAACTATTGTGAGAAGCTTGTGGAGGAGCCAGAACCGTTGCCCAAGACCTACAGGTTTGTAAGGTCAAAGCCACCAAATACTAATGGAAATGGAGGAAAACTTCTGACTTTTTGCAGAAAGTAAAAAAAATTCCTTAAATGGGTAAGTTTATTCGATTTTCATGTCCAGAGAGAAAAACCTGCAGATTGGGCTTTATATAGAGGTAGGGTTAAACCTGCATATGGGTCTCGTAATATTGTGAGGGGAGAAAAACCTGCAGATTGGTGCTTTATATCGAGTTGATGGAGAAACGCAAGCAGATGTGCTTTATATATAGGGTTGAGGGATAAAACCTGCAGATGGCTTTAATATAGAGAATGGAGAAACCTGAGAATGGGGCTTTATAAAGAGGGTAGAAAAAAACCCTTGTCAGATGGGGCCTTTATATAGAGGGGAGTAGAAACCTGCAGATGGGGCATTATATAGAGGGGAGGGAGAACCTAACAGATGGGCTTTATATAGTTGGGAGGGAGAAACCTGCAGTTGGGCCTTTATATAGAGGGTAGAGAAAACCTGCAGATGGGGCTTTATATAGAGGGGAGGTAGAAACCTGCAGATGGCGCCTTAATAAATAGAGGGTAGGAGAAAACCTCAGATGTGCATTTATAGTATAGGTGAGGGAGAAACCTGCAGGAGGGGGCTTTATATAGAGGGTAGGAGAAACCTGCAGATGGGGCTTTATATAGAGGGGAGGGAAACTGCTGGTTTCAACTGTATATTCTGTGTTGTCTCATGAAAAGACAGAAAACAATATTTACACAAATGTGAGGGATGTTTTTGTGAGATACTGTATTGAGTGAATAGATGATTATACTGGGCATGTACGCTAGTATAGTGTAACTGTCCCCAGCCATCTCTAAGTGAAATGTAAGGCCTCGTTCACACGACGGATATGGCCGCGGGTTCGGCCGCGGCTTTCGTCTCTGGTTCCGCGACCGAAAACCTCGTCTAAACCTCGCCGTCTCCGATTGCGGGTTTTGTGGCGCGGGCGGCTGGGCGTGGTTTTGTGGGGCGCAGGCGCAAGTGGGGAGTGTTTGGTTCAGCGGTCTTGCGGCGAGGGATTCCCGCCATGCAAATTAAGTAGGGCAGTGGGGACAACCGCGCCGCCACGGCCTGCGGCCGCATGCCGCGCACAAACCGAGGCTACACCCACGCACACCCAGCGCTAAACACGCCGGCCCTGAGGAGCTTCCCTGTCAAGAATTGACAGGAGAGCCCTCAAACACGCGCGGCAAGGCCGCGGCGTGTAAATATTAACGCGGGTTCCCATAGGAAACCATGTTACTAAACTGGGCGCGATTTGGACGAGGGTTTTGGCCGGTCGGAAACCGTTTCGGAACCCACGCCATAAACTATTCAAATCGTCGTGTGAACAAGGCCCTAACACAATACAGAACCGCTAACTGCCTATAGCAGGGAAACGTCTCCTTACCCAGCGCGCATTGCGCATTCTAAAGTGTGCAGTAGTAATTAATGACGCTTTCCTATAGGCTACACCGAATTATGAATGTAATCACTTTCTGCTAGACACATAGTAATCCAAAAGAAAAGTATAAGACACACAAACACTAAACACATTACATATATATACTCTAAATGTACACAATGGCCCAGAGAGAAACTAATACCAAAAAAGAATGGAAAACCCCTTTGATGAACTAACAAACAACTTCAGAGGAAAGGTCCACCAGTGACACAATGTGAAGTTTGTTGTTTGGTGATAGAAGCACAAGATGTGTAATTGTCTGATAATTGCGCAGCGAGCACAGACGCCTCGTCTTGAGCTGTCGCCGCAGTCGACCATCACAGTAAATGACAGATGCAGAAGGTAAAGGAGGCATCCGGGGTCACCCTCCGCCTCTTCTTAATGGCGCTCAATACATATATACACAAGTGTCTGCTTACAGGAAATGTTCTTTACCGCAATCTTAATTTATAGCTGACATTTCCAGCGCCGAGACGTAATTGCCGGGGAGTGGGGAGGGGGTGAGGAATTTGTACAGAAGAACGCATCATCGGTCATTAACAGAAGAAAAAACATCATCAACAGCCAAGAACGGGGGAGAGCCTGGAAGTGCGACGGCCGCAGCCAAGACATTATCAGGGAAAGGTAAAAACAAGACCGCACCCAAAAATGTTACTTCTACCATATCAAGTGCTATTATCCTGCCCCCCAGATTCAGATATCTATATATCACAGAGCTCAGCTTCTCGTCCTCAATCAAAAAAACCACTATATATCACAGAAAAAGAGGGCTCAGCTCCTCTTCCTCTATCATATATCCCCCAATATCACACAGAGCCTCAGCTTCTCTCCTCTATCAAAAACCCCTTATATAACAAAGAGCTCAGCTCCACCCTCTATCATATAACCCTATAAAATCACAGAGCTCAGCTCCTCTCCCTATCAAATAACCCTATAATATCAACAGATCACAGCTCCTCTCCCTCTATCAAATAATCCTATATAGTCCACAGAGCTCATCCCCTCTCCCTCTATCAATATAACCCTATATATCACAGAGCAAAGCACCTCTCCCTCTATCATATTAAAGAAACCCCTATATATCACAGAGGTTCACTCCTCTATCATTATACCCTATATATCACTTTGAGCTCACGTCTCTCCCTATCATATAACCATAAAGTTTCACAGAGCTTCAGGCGTCCTCTCCTCTACAATATAACCCTATATACACTGCTCTAGCTTCTCTCCTCTATCATAAACCACTAAATATCACAAAGCCAGCTACTCTCTCTCTCCTCTAATCATATAACCCTTATATTATCACAGAGCTCAGCTTCTCTCCTCTATCATATAAAACCAATATATCACTGAGGCTCAGCTTCTCTCCTCTATCGATATAACCCATATATCACAGAGCACATGCTCCTCTCCGACTATAACATATAACCCTATATTTCACAGAGCTCAGCTTCTCTCACCTTATCATTTAGAACCCTATATGTCTCAGAGCTCAGCTCCTCTTCCTCTATCCATATAACCTATTATCACTGAGCTCTACTTCTCTCCTCTATCAAATAACCCAATATATCACAGAGCGCAGCGTCTCTCCTCTTATCATGATAACCCTATATATCACTAGAGCTCAGCTTCTCCCCTCTATCAATATAACCCTATATGATCACAGAGCTCGCTCCTTTCCTCCTCTATCATATAACCCTATATATCACTGGCCTTCAGGCTTCACTCCTCTATCCAAAACCCTATAATATCACAGAGTGCCAGGCTCCTCTCCCTCTATCATATAACCCTATATCACAGAGCTCATCTTCTCCCTCTATCATATAACCCTAATATTTCACAGAGCTCAAGCATCTCCCTCCATCATATAACCCTATATATCACAGAGCTCAGCTTTCTCTCCTCTAACATATAATCCCTATATATCACAGAGCTCAGCTTCTCCCGCCTCTATCTATAACCCAAGATATCACAGAGCTCAGTCTTTTTCCCTCTATCCATAATAACCCTATTAAGCTCACAGAGCTACTCACTCCTCTCCTCTATTCTTATAACCTCCTATAACCAGGCATAGGCAAGAAGATAGCTGCACATAGGATAAACATGAGGGCATTCAATATAAATAGTGCCCTATATTAAACAAAACTGCAGGGTGGAAGCAAAATGATACACGGTGGCGCGCATTTATATGGATTACACCTAAAAATGAAATTGGAATTGTTTGTGGCACATTAGTATGGGAGGGTGAAAACTTATCAAGATGGTTTGTTGGACAGTGGCGGGCCATTTTGAAGTCAGCCATTTTGGATCCAACTTTAATCTTATCCCCCATAGGAAGAAGGGTCATGTAACACATCAAACATATTGGAGAATTTCACAAGAACACAATGGGTGTGCTTGTATTTTTAAACTTAACTTCTTAATATTCAGATGTTGTGCTTGTTTTTTTTAACGTAGACATTAATTATTATTCGTTTCATGAAGTTTTAATTTAATAAGTTTCTCTTTTGTTTTACAGCCATTGACAATGTTGCAGAGGTTAACACGTGAGGAGCAGATAGAAAATTGTGTTAAGGCTTGGTGTAACCAGACCTCTGGTCATTGCAGCAGATTTCCAATGCAATACACCCTACTAGACCCACCCATTCTCCCATGCTACAGTTAGCAATGCTTGCCAAATTTCGTGAAACTGTTCATGTTGGGTTTGCAAAATGTTGGACACAAGAATAAACTGTCACAAATGAAGAAAACGCTAGTGGCTGTGCCTCAAGGTTCATTCATCAAGAGCCCCAGAGACACGTACACTCTGCCTCATGTCCCTGGCATCAGTCGAGAACTTCCCTTCGGCAACTCACAAATGGCCTTACAAAAATCCAGCTCCGCCGCACAACTCAATGAGGGGGGCCCCCGGGCGGCCACTGAAAATTGCAAATGAAAAAAAAAAAAAATTTTGGGAGCAGGACCCTCAGTTTAACCCAAAACATTTGTTTCTTGATGGGAAATTTTTTTTTTGTGAATGGTGAAGTTAACAAAAAAAACCCACTATTGGTCTACACTGACCCACAGGGGAAATCCCTCCAAGACTTTTGGGGACACCAAAAATTTGATGGTGTGGTGTATGGGGTACAAAAGGTGGGGCCCTTCTTTTCAATTGGAAGCCTCAATGCCACTGGATATCTAATTTGCTACATATGATTTTTTCCCTCTTTGTCCCCTGAACATGGCACTTTCCCTGAGTTTTGCACAAATGGTGCACCACCGCATTAGGGTGTCATCCGAGCAGTCCTACTGAACAGTTTCCGGGAAAGTGGTTTGGGTGGGCCCTTTTGAAGGCCACCAAGGTCTCCCGATCTGACCCCCTTAGACTTTTATCTTTGGGGCCCATGTAAAGGGCAATTGCTACTGTGAAAATACGAGATGTCACACTGAAACAAGGGTTTACGGGAATCCAAAAGGGCCCCTTGTCAACACCAAATCTTGAAAATTTTTTCCCCCTCCCATATACAAAAAATTTTTTTCCAAAACGGAAGTTGATATCACCAACCATCCCATTTTATTTAGTGTATCCCTAAAATTTTGGCCCACCCTGTATATAGTGTATCAAAAGATAATGGCAACGTCAAATAGATGGGAGAGTCACATTTGAATGGCGGTTATACATGGTATAACCCCCCCCCAAAAAAAGGGTTTTACCTTGTGCAGAAAAAACCCAAAACAAAATAAAAATTTTAAAGAAACGACATCTCAAACCAAACGAAATGAAGGGAATCATCTTAAAAATTTCCCTTGGGGTTCTCTCTCAAAATACATTGATCCCATCCCCCCTCGGTCCAGGGGTTTTAAAACGTCCTGCCAATAAACTTAATCAGCCCCACTCCTGCCATTATGTTTTCCTCATGCAAAGTTTAGCAATGGGGAACCAATGGCGTTTAATATCACCCCCATGTTCACCCACACTCTACGGGAATTCCCTCTTTGTTTTTCCCACATAATTTAGTGGGCATGGGCAATTGCTAATAAAAAAATTTTATGTAAATTTTATCTCCCTTTCTGACCACCCCTTCCCCCACTAGGACAAATCGCACACCTCCTGACTAAAGGGTTCCCCAAACCCCAAAACAACTGTATACAATTGGGGGCTGGGGTTGGCTAAAATCCCTTCTTTCTTTCCGAAGACCCATGGGTCAAAAGCAAATTGAGGATTTGTTACATCCAACAGGGGCCTTGGCTTCTAGCTCCCTTTTCCCCTAAGCCCCTTTTGAATCAGATCTTTGTGGGGTGCAAAATTCAATTTCGAATCTCCCCGCCATATAGGCGCTCTCCCTAAGAAGGGTCTTCCCTTTCTGACCACTTATTGCCCCCCATCATCAACCAGCACGTTCGCTCTGTACGTTTGGGCAAAACCCCAAAACAACTGTAACAGATTGGTGATGCTGGCTTGGCAAAATTTTCCCCTTCTTGCTTTCCAAAAACCCCCGGGGGTCAAAATCAAATTGAAGGGTTTTTTTTCATCCAACAGAGGGCGCTTTAGCTTCTCACTCCTTTTCCCTAATGCCTTTGATATGCAGTTGCTTCGAAGTGCAAAAATTAAATTTTGAATCTCCCCCACGCCAAATAAAAAGCGCCCCTCCCTTAAGGGAAGATCTTCCCTTTCGCCCCACTATTGCCCCCACTCACCAAAAGCCAGCATCTTTCGCTCTGAACTGACAAAGGGGAAAAAACCCCAAAACCCGGCGTCTAAAAAGAGGGGGTTGTTTCCGGGGCTTGGCAAAAATTATCCCTTCCTTGCTTTCCAAAGACCCAGGGGGTTTCAAAACAAATTGAGGGATTTTTTTTAACTTTTCCAACAGAAAAGGCGCTTGAGCTTCTCAGCTACTTTCCCCAAAAGGGGGGCCCCTTTGTGAAAATGAAAATGGTTTTCGTGGATTGAAAAAAAAAGCCATTTTCGAAATCCCCCACACCCTTTAAAAGGGCCCGCTCTCCCAAAGGGAAAGAGATTTTCCCCTTTTTTTTTGACCCCTTCTAATCACTAGGGAAAGGAGCTGGGAAAGCTAAACTGCACCCTCATTTTTGTAAACAAATCCTCAATTTATTTCGATTTCACTGAATCTTTGAAAAGAAAAAAGGGAATTTTTAAAGCCCAAGCCCAAATTTTCGCTCACTCACATAAAAAACCGTTTCCCGGGGTTTTCCCCCCTCATCAGTGTAAAAGCAGGGGCGTTTACTGGTTTTGTCTGGGTGGGGGGCAATAAAGTGGCTGAGAAAAGGGGAAAAACCCTCCAAAAAGGGGGCGCAGTAAAGCTTCCTAGCTCCTTTTCCCATAAGGGCCTTGTGATATGCGGGAATGTTTAAGTATTTGGGTAAAAGGAAATTTCAAAACACTACTCCCCTTAAAACTGGTGTTTCTCCATAAGGAAAGTTTTCCCCCCTTCCTAGTCCTTCAAAAGTCAGTCAGTCAAAAACCTAGCCTGTAGACTTTCCCCCTAAAATCTTTTTTTATAAAAAACACTTCCCCCCAATTTAAAAATTTTTTAAACAAAGGGGTTGGGAAGATTTTTTAAACCCATTCAAAATCATCTAAGTAATTGGGGGGAAAACAAAGGAGAGCCCCCTTTTTTCAAAAACCGGGAAAAATTTTCGGGTTCAACAGTCCCAATCCCTTTGAAAGATGGGAAATTTGGGAATTTTTATCTACCAGATCTATTTGGGGTGATCTTTTTTCCCAAATGCGGATATTGTGGCTTGTTTTTCCATCTAAAAAAGACAGGGGCCGTTGGGGGAGGAAGAGGGGCATCCCCCCCCCTTCCCCCCCCAACCCTTCTAAATTTTTCGTCCTCCCCTTCCCGGGGGCCCCTTAAACTCCTATATTTGACCCCCCCCTATTCAAATTTCCCCCTTTTTGGGGGGGAGTCCAAAAGGGCTCAGTTTCACCCCGGGGGAAATTATCTGTAAACCAACCCGGTTCAAAAACAGAATTATGGGCCCCTGGGCACAGCCCCTGCAGTGGGCCCTCCCAAATAAAATGAAAATCAAAAAATTTGGGCCCAAAAAGCCGCAAGCCCCCCCCCCCCCCCCAAGCAAAAATTTCCATATTTAACCCTCCCTTTTTTACCCCCTGGACCCCCCGGCCCCCCCTCCCACCCTTTACTAGACAAATTGACAAGGCGGGAAAACCCTTTGGGCTCCCTTCTTCACCAGGGTTTTTTTTAACTGTTTGCATATCCTAAAACCCCACACATTTTATATAACCCAAAGCCCCAACCATGAAAAATCCGGGGAAGGGTTTTTAAAATTTTCCGGGGAAAACATACGAAACCATTTTGGGGCCCCTATACTTAGGGCCCCCGGGCACTTGCCTAGTTGGCCCAAAAGGGGAAAAGGTTTGGACCTTTCGGGTCTCAACATCTCGCCGGGGTTTGTTCTTAAAATTTAAAAATGATGGGGAAATCTTCCTACCTTGAAGTCCGCAAGATCCCTCAAGAGAAGATTATGCTTACGTTCATTAAGGAAGCTTTGAAGGGTCTCAAATCAATTTGAGAAAAAAAACCACTCCCCTTTTCCCAATATGGGCCCCACCACTGTAAATAGATTTTGGAAAAGTCCTATGGGAAAGGGGTGGGGTATTTAAATTCCAATTTTTGGGCCCCCAGGAGGGCCCGGAGGCCTTTTCATTTTTTTCCAAAGTTCCCCCTGAGATTTTATTCAAAAGGCGCCCTAGAAGCCATATAACTCAATAATGGCTGCGGCATCTCGGACGCGTGACAGGATGGGTGGAGGGGGTCTAGCTTTTTTAAGCCATAGACCCAAAGGCTTCTATTTCGAGAGATATATTTGCAATCGGGGGAAAAACAGTATAATTTACCATTACAAGAAATGCGCAGTAAAAACCAAATTAGGTGCCTTTAAATTGGAAAGGGTCCTCCCCTGAAATTGTCACATAACCCTGACCCCTTGTTTCCCGGAAAGGAAGGGAATTTGCTGCCGGGTTTAATAAGAAGTTTTCTTTGTTTGTCGGGAAAAGTAAATTGCGCAGATGAAACAATACAATTTAGATTTTGTTTTACATTTTCAATTTTAATGATTTAGGGGCCCGGGGTTAATGGCCAAGCCCCCGACATTCGGCTGTGAGGGGAAAAATTGCAGAAAAGGACCCTGCTTAGAAAAAATCCCGGGAAATTTTTAAATTGACAGTGGGGGGTTTTTTAAAAAAGGAACCCCCATACCCTTTTTGCAAAATCCACTTTGGCGTATTTTTAATGGGGGTTAAACCAACCCAAAAATGCCCAAAGGAAATTTGGGGGCCCTCAAATTGTAATTTGGGTGCGGAAACAAGAAAGCAAAAAAATATTAATTCTTGGGAAAAAGAAAAAATTTTGGGGTGGATATTAAATTTCTTAAAAGGTAAACCTGGACTGTTTTGCCCTTTCGACCATCCCCCCAACCCTTTTCTTGGGAAGGCAGGCCCCCACACCAGTATTTTTTTTAATTTCCCCCCTCCCCCTTTTCCATTTGGAACAGAAGGGCCTTACTCAGCTCCTCACCCCCAATATAGCCCCACAGGCAAAACTCTAACCTAAATTTTCTTCAATAGCCCCCTAAAGGGGTTTCCGGGTCTAAACTCAGCCCCCTCACCCCAAAAAATATTTTTACGGGCAAGCCCTAAAGCCCAAAAAAGGTCATTTTTCCCAAAGTATTTTCCCACAGGAAAAAACTCAAATTTTTAAAAGGGTTTCTTACCCCAAATAAAAGTCCAGGGGGCAAAAACAAAAAGCCCTTTCATCCTCGGTATCCCTCAAAGGCATAGGCCCCAAATTCAGCCCCTCTTTCCCCAATGTAGCCACACCCAAAACCTCTACCATCATCTTCTTCTAAAGTCCTCAAGGTTTTGGGCCCCTTAACTCACTCCTAAACCCAAAAAAAGCCCCACGGGCAAAACTTTAGCCCTAGGGCAACAAGTAAACCTGGGTGGGTAAATAAAAAACATAACATTTTATTGCACAAATTAAAATGAAAAATTAAAAAATTTGCTAAACCAGAGCAGATACTTCTTAAACCCAAAAACGTTTATGCTTTTTTGGGCGAAAATGTCCTGGAAAGTCCAGAAATTGCTTTTAAAAGGGGCCGCGTTCGGGCATAGCGTCCCTTCCCGGAGCGGGGGCGGGCGGACAGGCGGCCCCAAAGATTGAGCATACGCAAGTATTTTGTTTCCGGGTTTTGATTTTTTTAAAATTTTGCACTCAATAGTGAAAATAAATGTTATCCCTTTTAAATTTTTTACCCCCCCAAATGGTTTACTTTTTGCATAGCCCCTAAGGGGAATAGGAGGAATCCTGCTAAAGGGGTATGAAAGGTGCGTTTAAACCCCTCTTATAAAACCACCAGAACTTTTTTTGAAAACTCTGTCGGGAAATCTTCTTTCTGATAGCCCATCAAGGTGCGGGGGTCTCAACTCAGCTCCTCACTCCAAAATAGTTTACAGGCAAGTCTCTAGTCTAAAAGTCCTTGCTCCAGTATAGTCCACACGGGAATTTTAAATCTATTTTTTGAAAAATTTCTTTGCTCAAATAAAGCCCAGTGGCAAATCTTTAGCCCAGATCATCCTTGCATAGTCCTCAGAGGTGCTATCCTCAATTCAGCTCCTCACTCAAAGGGTACTGTAAAACCAAAAAAAAACCCCCAAATCTTTTGGGCCCAAAAACGCTTCTAATAACCCCTGGGGGTTTTTGGTCTCAACCAACTCCCTACCCCCCAAAGGTTCAAAAGGGAAAGCCTTTAGTCGAAAGCCCCCAAACACCCAATCCCGCCCCAAAACCTCTGCCACCCTCAAAAAAACCCCCCGGACATTCCTTAATAGTCCCACAGAAAATCTGCCCCTCAACTCAATTACTCATTTCCAATAAAGTCCCAAAAAAATTCTATCCCAGATCTTCGTTTTATTTAGCCCCTTAAAAAGGTGCTGCCCTTATCTAAGCCCCCTAAAACCCAAGGCCCAAGTCCTTTACAAGCCCTCTATCTCATATTTTCTCATAGAAAGTCCCAGAGGTTTTTTTCGGCCTCAACTTATCTCCCCACTCCAAAATAATTTACAGGTCTTTAGTTTGGAAACTCCTTACTCCCAAAAATTTTTACGGGGTAATCCTTTTGTATAAAAGTCCCTTTCCCCAAAATTAACAGTCCACCGGGAAAGTCTCTAAACCCAAAATCTTTTTTTAGTATCCTAAAGGGGTTTCAGCCCAAAACTTATTTTCCCCCCACTCTAAAATAGTTTTGGCAACAGGCCTCAAGTTTAAAAAGCCCCCTTACCCCAATATAGCCCCCATAGGCAGGAAAACCTCTAAAAAAGTCCTCAGAGATGCTGTCCTCAAATCAGCTCCTTGCTCCAATTTAGTCCACAGGCAAGTTTCTAGTCTGAAAGCTCTTCACTCCAGTATAATCCACAGACAAATGTTTAGCACAGATGTTCTTCTAATAGCCCTTTGGGAAGGTTTTTGGCCCAAACTCAGCTCCTTTTTCCCCAATAAAAGGTTTTTCCCCAGACAATCTCTAGCGAAACCTTTTACCCAATGTAGTGACGGGCCCAAATAATCTTGCCCCAGATCATCCTCCATTACCCATCAGGGGTTTCCTTTTCTAAACCCAGCTCCTAAACTCCAAAGTAGACCACCAGCAAGTCTATAGACCAAATCCTGTACAGTGGTGTTCAGAATAATAGAAAAGCCCAAATAAAAATTAAAATTTATATTACCACATCAAAAAATTTTACCATTTGGTGCAGAAAATTTTTTAAAAAACCACAGACCCCGGCATTCTTTGGTCTGCATTTTTTCTGGGGTCGTGTTTTTTGAATGATTTTTTAAAAGGGATGTGTTCAGAAAATATCATGTCAAAGCCCCAATTGGGGGTTTTTTTGGAATTAGGTGTCCCTTTTTTAAGGGGTGAAGCAAGCACTTTAATACATGCATTTCTCCTTGAAACCTAAAAGAAGAACAGCCCACTTAAAAAAAAAAAGGGTTAAATTAAAAGAGGGGGTAAAATTTCTAAAAAAAGGCAAAACAATCATCGGCCGATCAGCTAAAATGCCCCTCCAATGGAAACCCAAACCGGGGGAGACGAGGAAAAAAAGGGAAAAACGACCATTCAAATGATGGAACAATAGACAGAATTGAAAAAGGCCCCAGCCAATTTTGGGGCCCCCCAAAAATGATCCATCTCAATTTTACCGTGTTTCCCCTGTTGGAAACTGTTAAAAAGACCCCCTTTGGGGTCAAGCGAATCTTTTAACAAGAATTCCCCCGAAAAGGGTCCCCCCTGATCCCGAAAAGACCTGTGGAAGCCAAAAAAATTTTTGCCAACGAAGCCCATAAACCCGGCCAAAAAGGAATGAGAAACATTTTTTTGGACTGATGAAATAAAATTGTTTTTTTTTTTGGGGTTCCTAGGGGCTGCAAACAGTTTGTCAGACGAAGACCAAACTTTAAAATTCCCAACCCACAGTGAAACTCTAAAAGACAGGGGAAGCACGGGGGTTTGCCACCCCCCCATGATATGGGCATGCCCCTCTTACATGGGCCACAGATAAATGGACTTTTTTGGGCATATATCAAAATACTTGAAGATCTCATGTTGCCTTATGCTGAGGAGGAGATGCTCTGGAAATGGGCGTTTCAACAAGACAATGACCCTAAACCAGTAAAAGAGTAGAATCTTTGTTCCAGTCCAACAAAATTTAGGTTATGGAGGGGCCGCCCAATCCTTAATCCGATTGAAGACTTGTGGGGCGACATCAAAAGCGTCTTTTCTACGGCAAAGCCGACAAATAAATTGTGTGTGATGTAGTCAAAGCCTCCTGGGCTGGAAAAACAGGTGAAAGGGGACGGAAAGTTGGGTGACTTTGTGCAACATAGATGTGAAGCCATTCTGAAAAAGTGTGGTTATTCAACTAAATATTAGGTGACTGATTTACAGGAAAGTGAAATACTAAAGAAAATAGAATATATCTTGAGTTTGTCAGACCCTGCTATTGTTTGGAACAGCCCAATGGTCATTTTCTGTTATTTTCTGTAGTTACAATTCTATACATTTCTCATCAGGTTTTGATTTAGAAAACAGTCTGCAATGTTCCCAATAAAGATTTTGTGCTTATCTCATGTTTTTGAACACACTGCTATTATTTTGAACACAACTGTATTTCTTAGAGGTGCTGGCCTCAGTTCAGCTTCCTAGCGCCATGGCTTAAGGTTCTGGTCTCAATACAGATTCTGGCTTCTTCCTACTTTAAATCACTTAAGATACAACTACAACTCAACAACTACTACAACTCCCCACATGTGCTGTTTTCTCTTTTGAGACAAACAAAATACACACTGTAACGCCACGCGGCCGTCCCCGGCATGCGCTCCGCTGCGCGTCTACTAACCCGGCCTCATCCTGTTTCCTCCTTGATCGGCGCGCTGCTGTAACTGCTCCTGGCTCTTCCCGCACTATCTCAAGTGGCCACTAGGGGCACGCAAGCAGCTCTCCTGGATTTAAAGCATAGTTGCCAACTTTTGAAAATGAAAAAGCAGGAGATATTAGTGGGCGGCGCGCGTAGCGCCCGCGGCTGAAATTGCATGACACCTCATCCTTGACAAAACCACGCCCCTTCAAAAAGCCACACCCACCTAACTGCATAACGGCTTTGGAAGAAAGCCAGGTAGATGCCCTTATAGCCAGGTAGTAGCACCCCATAACTAGGTAGTGCCCCTTACAGGCAGGTAGATGCCCCCTTGTAGCCAAATAGATGCCCTTTCTGTAGCCAGGTAGAGCCAAATTTGTAGCCAGGTAGATGCCCCCCTTTGTTAGCCAGGTAGATGCCCCCACTGTTTTGCCAGGTAGTGCCCCCATTGTTAGTCAGGTAGTGCCTCCATTGTTGCCAGGTAGACCCCCCATTGTTGCCAGGTAGATGCCCCCATTATTTGCCAGGTAGATGCCCCCATTATTTGCCAGGTAGTGCCTCCTCTGTTGCCAGGTAGATGTCCCCATCGTTAGCCAGGTAGTGCCCCTTCTGTAGCCAGGTAGTGCCCCCATCGTTAGCCCGGTAGTGCTCCCATTGTTTGCCAGGTAGTGCCCCCCATCATTAGCCAGGTAGTGCCCCCATTGTTAGCCAGGTAGTGCCTCCATTGTTGCCAGGTAGTGCCTCCATTGTTAGCCAGGTAGTGCCCCCCTTGTTGCCAGGTAGACCCCCCATTGTAGCCAGGTAGTACCCCCTTTAGTAGCCAGGTAGTACCCCCATTAGTAGCCAGGTAGTGCCCCCATTATTAGCCAGGTAGTGCCTCCAGTGTTGCCAGGTAGTGCCCCCCATTGTAGCCAGGTAGTGCCCCCATTGTGGCCAGGTAGTGCCCCCCATTGTAGCCAGGTAGTGCCCCCCATTGTAGCCAGGTAGTGCCCCCATTGTTAGCCAGGTAGTGCCCCCATTGTAGCCAGGTAGTGCCCCCTCTGTTGCCAGGTAGTGCCCCCATTGTTAGCCAGGTAGTGCCCCCTCTGTTGCCAGGTATTGCCCCCATTGTAGCCAGGTAGTGCCCCCATTGTAGCTAGGTAGACGCCCCCCATTGTAGCCAGGTAGACCCCCCCATTGTAGCCAGGTAGAACCCCCATTGTAGCCAGACAGTGCCCCCCTAAAACTAATAAAAATAAAATAATAAAATTCCACTTACCTGACCAGGCTCCTGCAGAGCGGCCTGCTCCTGGACATCTCCTCAGCAGTGTCACAAGGGAAGTGAGTACAGCCGCGCGTCACTTCCCCTGTGATGCTGTCCTGTATGTACGGCGCACAGCGGCGCCGGACATACAGGGTAGGAGGCAGGAGGGAGCGATCCTTTCGGCCTCTTCCCTGCTCAGCGAGGTTCCGGGCGGGTGAAGCGGGCGCAGCGCTCGCTTCACCCGCCTGTGGGAACGGACCGGCGGCGCCAGAGTAGCGCACCAGCGCTATTCCGGCGCCACGGTCATTTAAAGGACCCCCGCCGCCTGCTGGCGGCGGGAGGAATGCCAACTCCCCCGGGAGGTGGAGGGGACCCCAAATAGCGGGACCCCCCCGCCAGAAACGGGAGAGTTGGCATGTATGATTTAAAGGGCCAGCACATGACGTGTTCCCTTTTCCACCTACGGCGTTTGGACACGGGCTTTATAGGGATTCCTCTTCCTGCTGTCGGCGCCCAGTTGAAGGCGTCCTTGTGCGCTCTCTAGCGAATACCTTGTCCGTTCCATCAGAGTTCCTGGTCCTGACTTCATCTACCGCCTACGTTTATCGTGCTGATCTGCATCTGCCACATCCGGTTCTGCCCAGCTCTGGTTCTACGCTCTAGTTTCGGCTGTCACCGCTGGGTCCTACGTCGGGGGTAGCGACCTGGGGGATTCCCTGTGGCAAAGTCCGTCCTGCCTTGCGGCGGGCTCCAGTGAATACAACGGGCCCCTTAGACTCTGTTCCCCGGTGTAGGGTACGTCAACTCCTTGCGGTGAACGGAGGATTCACCTACCGCCCCCTGAGCGTCCGTTACACACACAACCTATTAGAGGTTAGATTGTGTGTGCAATGGACGCTCAGTGAGCGGAAGATGGACAGGAAATAGGGGAATTATAACAATAACCCAAGTATAACATGACACACAATCAAAGTGCCAAAACTAGGTGCCTTTGTACAATCCACTGCTCACCTCAGGAACAGAACATGTCTCTATTAATACTATATATATACTTACTATGTTCCAATCCACAAATGATCACCAGACAAAAGTTCTCTTGTGGCCACAGATGTCAGTAGAAGGCTGATATATGCTGTTCCCGAGGCTTGTGAAGTGAGCGGGGCAATGGCTGGTCAGGATATAGGAACTGATGAAGATGAAAATATGAATCATATTCAGCAGCTCCATGTCAGTGAGTGATGTGACCTAACTCCAGGCAGCATGAACTCTGACTCTGGAGTATGTTAGATATTTTCCTTACTTCTTATATTCATTCCCCTGCTCTCTCATGTCACCTGAACCTCAAGAACATCTTCACAGTCCGCCCTTGTCTGATTCATTCTTGTCTTGATAATTGAAACCTAATATTAATTGGTTTCCCCTCTTCAATACATCCTGAATCCAGCAGTTGATACAATTTTCTGTCCAAATGCTACACTGATGCCTCTACCCTGTACCAGTCATGTAACCGATGCCTCTACCCCTGAGTACCCATCACTACAACAGATGCCTCTAACTCCTTACCCCAACACATAACACTGATGCCTCTACCCTGTACCAGTCACCTTACACTGATGGCCTCTACCCTTACAATCACTACACTGATGCCTCACCCTTACCAATCACTACACTGATTGCCTCTACCCTGTACCATTCACTACACGAGCCCTTCTACCCCTGTACCAATCACTACACTGATGCCCTCTAACCCTGTACCAACCACTACACTGATGCCTCCTACCCTGTACATCCATTACACTCGATTGCCTCTACCCCTGTACCAGTCACTACGCTGATCCTCTACCCTGTACCACTACACTGATGCCTCGAACCCTGTACCAGTCATTACACCGATGCCCTACCCGTACCAGTCACTGCACTGATGTCTGCTTCCCCTGTACCAGTCACTACACCCGATGCCTCTAAAACCCTGTACCAGTCACTACCGGATGCCACTACCCTGTACCATCCACTACACCGATGTGCCCTAACCCGGTACACTACACTGAGCCTCTATCCTTACCCATCAAGCTACACACCGATGCCTCTAACCCTGTACACTTACACGTGCCCTACCTGTACCATCACTTTCCTGATGCCTCACCCTGTAACCACTCACTACAACTGATGCCTCATCCCTGTACACACTACACTGAAAGCCTCTACCCTTACCAGTCACTACAACCGAAGTCCCTCTACCCTTATCCAGTCACTACACCGTTGTCACTCCCTGTACCAATCACTACAAACGATGCCTCTACCCTGCACCATCACTACTAACACCGATCCTCTACCCTGTACCGTCCACTACACTGATGCATCTACCCTTACCAGTTCCCACTACGACTACACTGATGCCTCTACCCAGTAACCCATCCACTACAAGGATGGCCTCTAAGCCCTGTACCCATCACGTACACTAGCCTCTACCCGTACCTGTCACACTCACTGAGCCTCTACCCTGTACCAGTCACTACAATGATCCTCTACTCGGTACCATTCCACTACACTGATACCTCTACCCTGTTCCAATCACTACACTTGCATCCACTAAATCCCTGTACCATTCACTACACGATTCCACTAACCCTGTACCAGTCCACTACAACACTAATACTCTACCCTGTACCAGTCACTACACTGATGCCTCTATACCCTTAACCATCACAACAATGACCTCTACTCTGTACCAGTTCCACTACACAGATGCCTCTACTGTACCAGTCCTACACGATACTCTACCCGTACCAGTCAACTAAACACTGATGTTCTCTAACCCTGTACCAGTCACTACAACTGATGTCCCTCTACCCTTTACATCACAACACTGATGCCCTACCCTGCACCCAGTCACTACACTGATGCCTCTACCCGGTACCAGTCACTACCCAAAAAAAAAACCCTGAAACCTCAACCCTGTACCAGTCACTACACTGATACCTCTACTCTGTAAGTTCTGGTGATCAAGACCCTCACTCCTCTTGTGTCCTCTATCTCCTCATAGATTGTAATCTCTTTTTAGTAGAATCCTCAAACAGTTAATAATCTGATTACTCTGTAATATCTGATTCCATGTATATGTATCCTGTATATAGTAAAGTGCTATGTCATATCAATTATATCTATGATTTTTTTTGCTGCATGTAGTTCAGATGTAGATTGACTGAGATCATGCTGTGAATTCCAGCTGCGCTAGAGGCAGAAAGAGCTTCATTTCCTAGATATTCATGCATGTGACTACTATAGAGATCTTGTAACTGTGACATATTGTTTGGAGAGGTTACTTTTATCCCCTTACAACCCTTTAGCCGCACATTTAAGATGCATTTAGGTATTTTTACATGAAATGCAGACTTTATAAAGGTGATCAGAGCCAAAATCAAACGTTCCATGCTATTTTCACTACTTATAAAAATGCAATGTCTACATGGGCTTCGAAAACTTATATGACATCCCTTTTGAATCTAAACATTTACCCTATTCCTTCTATGGTTATTTCAGTTTCCACCACCATGTACAAACCCCTGCGGGAGCGCACAATTGCGCTATTTAAAAAAATTAGATATTCAACGCCTTTTGTCACGTCTCAATTACTTGAAACAATATTCCGTTGTGGCAGGAAAATGCAATGACTATAAATGTGACATGAGACAAAAGGGAAGGTCAAAGGGTTCCTTTCATGGGAACAATCCGGACTTTAGGCTACAGGTTTATTTCATCTTAGACAAAGAACCAATTCATCATTTATTCCGAATGTTTGGAGGAAGAGATTGGTGGCGGATTGTCACACACATAAAGCCCCCTCAAAAACCTCTTTATTTAGATAGTTGCCGGGACTCGAGAAGAAAAGGCTTAAGCTATTCTGCTCTGGAAGTCAATTATTCTGATCTATTATCTACATAACAAAAGCAGAGTCTACGGCTCCGAAAATGATGGGGGACCTGGAGGAAACCAAAGGAGAACGAGAAGAACCTTCAAAGTTTCTACATTCATCCTCATAATGGCCCTATTCCCTATGGTATGTTGGCACCTGATCGAAACAGAGGAAAACTGGGACCATTTACCAAGGTACAAAAAAGTTGTATGGAAGGAGCAATGTAGACTGGGCCCACAAATGATGTCCCCATTTTATATCAAGTATCTGTAGAAAGTTGGAAATTGTTTGCATTTTTTTTTTTTCCCCCCCCCCCCTCAGATTAATTGTTCTCAGCACCACAGGCAGGAAAACCCTTGGTGGGCCTCTGGGCATGATGGGCCACTGAGAGTAGGAAATCTATGGCTGTCTTTCAGGGAGAAAGGCAGAGAAAGAGGGTCAGAAAGCTAAAGGCATGTAAAGTAAGTGCAGTCATGGTCAGTAGCTGTGGGATGGGTTCCAAGACTCAACTCCACTGGTGGGGCTCAAAAATCAAAGCCAGTGGTGGATCCTAAGAACCAATGCCACTGGTGGGCCCCAAGAATAAACTTCACTGCTGGGCCCCATGGATCAATGCCACTGGTGGGTCCCAAGAGTAAACTCCACTGGTGGGCCACATGGATCAATGCCAATGGTGGGCCCCAAGAATAAACTCCACTGGTGGGCCCTATAGATCAATGCCAATGGTGGGCCCCAAGAATAAACTCCATGGGTTGACACAAAATCAGCCCCATTGGTGGGCCTAAGATCAACTCACTATGGCCCCCATAAGCCTGCCTATACCCCCCCCCATAAGCATGCCTATAACCCCCAATGCCTCCTCTAGCACCCCCCATAAGCCCTTTCCTATACACCCCCATATGCCTGCCTATACCCCTTCATAAGCCTGCTTATTCCCCCCATAAAACCTTCCAATACCCCCATAATCCTCCTATACACCCCCATCTGCCTGCCTATACCCCCATAGACCTCCTATACCCCCCAATGCCCTGCCAAAACCCCCCATTAATGCCTGCCTATACCACCCCATATTGCCTGCCTATAAAATACACCCCATAATCCTGCCTATAAACCCCCTCATATGCCTGCATAGCCCCCATATGCCTACCTATATCCCCCCATATCCTGCCTAATAACCCCCCATATCCTGCCTATACCCCCCAATATCCAGGCCTATACCCCCCATAGCCCTGCCGAACACCCCCATATGCCTGCCTTAATCAACCCCCCCCAAATGCCTCCTATACCCCCCATATGCCCTCCAATAACCCCCAATAAGCCTGCCTATACACCACCAAATCTGCCTATACACCCCCATATGCTCCATACACCACCCATATTCCTGCATATACACCGACCGCATAATGCCAGCCTATACCCCCCATCGCCTCCTATACCCCCCATATGCCTGCCTATCCAGCCCCTCTATATGCCTGCCCTGCCTATACACCCCCTAAATGCCTGCCTAAACGCCCCCATATGCCTGCCTATAACACCCCATCAGCCCTGCCAATACAGCCCCCACATGCCTGCCTATAACAGCCCCCACAAGCTGCCCGTAAACCCCCACTGCCTGCCGTATACCCCCACAAGCCTGCCTTATACACCCCACAAGCCTGCCTGTCTACTTATATGGGGCCCCTATAGCCCACCTAACCCATTCCTACCTGTATGGCTCCCTAGAGCCTACCTACCCCTTCTACCAGTATGGCTCCCTCAAGCTACCTCACGCCCTGGGGCCCCCTGCCATATTGGCAACTTATTGGCTACCTAAAACCTTGTTTGCCAATCGGAGGCCCCTAAATCCTATCAAAACCCTGCCCTCCTAAATGGTACCCCAAACCAGGGGGCATTGCAGTAAAAATCAGAATCTAAGATTTTGTGTCAAATCTGCAAGGGACAAGTGTCGGAATGTCATCCAGATGGCGGACTGACGATGCAGAACAAAAGAGAAAGTAAACGACTGTAATATAAACGTCCACCTGTGAGTCACAAGAAGTAACTGCCCTGCTAATCACTTATATGTCTGCAAGCCTTGTGTACACTGAGTAACAACCACTATATGGTCCACCAGTATGGGGTAATATACATCGCAGAGCCTGTGTACACGCTGTTCTACCACGATATGTCACTGAAATGTGGTTAAAACCAGTCTGCAAGCTGTGTACACTGCTGTCAACCACCTAAAGTACACTGGTATGGAGTACTTACATCTGCAGAGCCTGTTACACTGCTGTCTACCACTATAAGGGCCCAACTGTATGGAGGTAATATACACTGCAGACCTGTAAACACTGATCTCTACCACTATATGGACACTGTAATTGAAGGTAATATACAATTCAGCAGAGCCTTGTACCCTGCTTTCCTACCACTATATGGTCACAGTATGGAGTAATATCCGTCTGCAGAGCCCGTGTGTAACAACTGGTATATACCACAAAGGTACTGTATGGAGTAAATACAGTCCTGCAACCTGTGTCCACTGCTGTCTACCACTATAAGGTCAATAAAATGGAGTAATATACAGTCTTGCAGAGCCTGTACACTGCTGTCTACGCACTAAAGGTCACTGTATGTGAGTATATAACAGTCCTGCAGAGCAGATAACACTGCTGACACCACTAAAAATGTCACTGTATGAGGTAAAATTCAGTCGCAGAGCCTGTGTACACGCTGTCTACACACTAAATGGTCCCACTAATGAGAAAAAAACAGTCTGCAGAGCCTGTGTACACTGCGTCTACCACTATATGGTCACGTATGGAGTAATAAACAGTCTGCAGCCTGTTACACGTGATCTCTACCACTATATGGCACGTATATGAGGTTAATCTACAGTCTGCCGAGCCTGTGTACACAGGTGCTAACCACAAAATGGTCCACTGTATGGATAAAATCCGTCTCAGAGCCTGTGTACTCTGGAGTCTAAACACTAAATGTCACTGATAATGAGTAATATACATTCTGCAGACCTGTGTACCCTGCTGTCTACCACAAATTGTCACTGTAATTAGGTAATATACAGTCTGCAGAGCCGTGGACACTGGTGTCTACCACATAACTGGTAACTGATGGAGGTAATATACATCTTGCAGAGTCTGTATACACTGCTGTCTACCACTATATGTCACTGTATGAGTAATATACAGTCTGCGGAAGGATCTGTGTACACAGTTTATCTACCACAAATGTCTCTGTATGGAGGTAAAATACAGTCTCAGAAGCCTGTGTGCACTGCTTGTCAAACCACTATATGTGTCCCACTGTAATGTGGTTATATACAGTCTGCAGAGCCTGTGTTACACTGGAGTCCTACCACGTATATTGTCACAGGATGAGGTAATATACAGTCCTGCAGAAGCCTTTTACACTGGAGTCAACCACAAATGGTCCCTGTATGGAGGTAATATACATCTGCAGACCTGTGTACTCTGGTACCTACCACTAATATGGTCCACGAATGGGAGTTAATATACAGTCTGCAACCATGTGTACACGGGACAACCACTAAAGGTCACAGTATGAAGGGTAATATACAGTCAGCGCCAGGAGCCTGTGTACACTGGTACCTACCACTATATGGGTCACTATGGGAAGTAATATACATCCTGCAGAGCCTGTTACACTGGGTACTACTACTATAGGTCACTGTAAGGGGGTAATATACATCTGCAGAAGCCTGTGTACACCGGTAGCTACCACTAAGGGTCAACTGTATGGAGAATATACTGTCTTGCAGAGCCTGCTGTGTACCACTGATCTGACCACTAAAAGGTCCACAGTATGAGGTAATAAACGAGTCAGCAGAGCCTGTGTACACTGGTAAATACCACTATAATGGTCACATAATTATTATATATTATTATTATTAGACAGTATTGGTCTTTGAGTACAGATCAGTAATATGTAGGGGAATTAATTCAGTTACTAAGGTGGTAATTTGTGGTCGTGTTCTGGCTGGTATAATCAGTGTCTAAGTAATAGCGTTGTTGGTAATATTGTTTTGTATAGTGGATGATTGGTACAGTATGATGGTGAGAATTGTAGGTGAGGTATTGCCCCTTGAATTATCGTTCCATATCTAACAGCAATTCCTGGTACATGTCGTGGTCAGGGGGGGGGGCCAATCCAAAGTTTGCTTTGGGCCCTGGCTTCTCTAGTTACGCCCCTGATCGCCTAGCTGCCTGTATCCCATGTTCCAGGCTTAGATACTTTAGTTCCCTGGTGTATGTTCCTTACTTTGTTGCTATATATCACCCAGCTGTCTGTATCCCATGATACAGGCTTAGATACATCAGCTCAGCAGGCTGTATCACACATGATAGGCTTAGATACTTTAGTCCCCTGGTGTATGTTCCTTACTTTGTTGCTATACATCACCCAGCTGTCTGTATCCTATGATCCAGGCTTAGATACACGGCTCAGCAGGCTGTACCACACATGATTGGCTTACTGGAAGACAGAAAGGAGAAGACACAGGCGTTCCTGGTGAAGATGTTATGGATGATTTAGTTATCTCCGAGGTCGTGATCACACTCACCTGATGTACAATGCTGCAGGCACAACTCTCCTAAGGCATGGGGTACACACCGCCCCAGCGGCCGCCTCGCCCTCCTGGATCCTAGACGGTAAATACCAGTAAAGAAGATTCTTTCACAACTTTAATAAAGTGTGAATTAAAAAATGAGGGAATTATGGATCTAGACAAGATTGGAACCGAGGAAGCACATACACAGCGTGAAACGCGCCGTCCTGCCACTTATGTTGCAATAAATTGTCCATTTATTTGACTCTCCAGTCCAACGTCTGAATTCCCTCGATTTTTATTAAAGTGTTGAAAGAACCTTCCTACATGTCAGGCTTAGACACTTTAGTCCCCTGGTGTACATGTATCACGTGGCTGCCACACATACTCCAACTCCCTGTATCACATGTTATAGGCTTAGATACATGGCTTGACAGGCAGTGTCACACACTCTAGGCTTAGATACTTTAGTCTCCTCATGTATGTGCAGTACTCATCTCCCTGTATCTCATGTTATAGTCTTAGATACACAGCGCAGTAGGCAGTATCGCACATGATAGCCTTAGATACTTTAGTCCCCTGGTGTACGTGTATTACTTTGCTGCCACACATCACCCATCTCCCTGTATCACATGTTATAGGCTTAGATACATGACTTTACAGGCAATATCACACGTGCTAGGCTTGGATACTTTAGTCTCCTCATGTATGTGCAGTATTCATCCCCATGTATCTCATATTATGAGCTTAGATACACAGTGCAGCAGGCGGTATCACAAATGCTAGGATTAACTACTTCAGTCTCCTGAGATATGTCCATTATTTAGCTGCCACACATCACCCTTCTCCCTGTATCATGTCATAGGCTTAGATACACAGCTCAGCAGACTTAGATACTATAGTATCCTCATGTACGTGCAGTATTCATCTCCCTGTATCTGTTATGGGCTTAGATACACAGCACAACAGGCAGTATCACACATGCTAGGCTTAGATACTTCAGTCTCCTGGTGTCTGTGCAGTATTTCGCTGCCCCCATCTCCCTGTATCTGATGTTATGGGCTTAGATACACAGTGCAGCAGGCAGTATTGCACATGCTAGGCTTAGATGTTTTAGTCTGCTCATGTATGTGCAGTATTCATCTCCCTGTATCTGATGTTATTGGCTTAGATAAACAGTGCAGCAGGCAGTATCGCACATACAAGGCTTAGATACTTCAGTCTCCTGGTGTCTGTGCAGTTTTTCGCTGCACCCATCTCCCTGTATCTGATGTTATGGGCTTAGATACACAGTGCAGCAGGCAGTATCACACATACAAGGCTTAGATACTTCAGTCTCCTGGTGTCTGTGCAGTATTCATCCCTTATCTGATGTTATGGTCTTAGATACACAGTGCAGCAGGCAGTATCACACATACAAGGCTTAGATACTTCAGTCTCCTGGTGTCTGTGCAGTATTCATCTCCCTGTATCTGATGTTATGGGCTTAGATACACAGTGCAGCAGGCAGTATCGCACATGCTAGGCTTAGATGTTTTAGTCTCTTCATGTATGTGCAGTATTCATCTCCCTGAGGCTCATGTTAATGGGCTTAGATACATAGCTCAGCAGGCAGTATCGCACATACAAGGCTTAGATACTTCAGTCTCCTGGTGTCTGTGCAGTATTTCGCTGCCCCATCTCCCTGTATCTGATGTTATGGGCTTAGATACACAGTGAGCAGGCAGTATCCCACATGCTAGGCTTAGATGTTTTAGTTGCTCATGTATGTGCAGTATTCATCTCCCTGTATCTGATGTTATGGGCTTAGATACACAGTGCAGCAGTCAGTATCGCACATGCCAGGCCAAGATACTTCAGTCTCCTGGTGTCTGTGCAGTATTTCGCTGCCCCATCTCCAGGTATCTGAGCAGCCGCCTCTCAATCAGTGCAGGGAGCCCAGAGGAGCAGGAGGATGGCGGCTTTCATGCTGGTGGATGGTTTGGCGGCTCCTTTGCATCCAGCGAGATGCGACGTCTGTGAAGTTTCTCTGTTATTTCTTCTTCGGCTTTGAATGTTCTTCTTAAGTCTCTGGAGCAGGTGGAAGTCCCCGGGGGGGAGGCTCTGATCAATCCTCATTCCGAGCAGAGACGAGACGAACCCGAGGAAAGCAAAAAGCCTCCTCAGAAGCAATTACAATGAATGGAGACGTAAGGCGGCTTCCAGGAGGCGCTAATGAGACACTTGTAGTCACTTCATCTTCATCAGCGCTCAGTGCGGCAACCAGATCGGAGGCAACTGCTTCATCATGAGCCGCTACAAAACTCCATCAAACGACCCCTCCCCCCAACTACAACACCCACAACGACCCCCCCGACTACAGCACTCACAACGACCCCCCCGACTACAGCACTCGCAACGACCCCCCCGACTACACCACCCGCAACGACCCCCCCAACTACAGCACTCACAACGACCCCAACTACGACATCCACAACGACCCCAACTACAACACCCACAACGACCCCAACTACGACACCCACAACGACCCCCCCGACTACAGCACTCACAACAACCCCCCCAATTACAGCACTCACAACGACCCCAACTACGACATCCACTACGACCCCAACTACAACACCCACAACGACCCCCCCCGACTACAGCACTCACAACTACCCCCACCCCAACTACAGCACTCACAACGACCTCAACTACGACCCCAACTACAACACCCACAACGACCCCCCCAACTACAGCACTCACAACGACCCCCCCCAACTACAGCACTCACAACGACCCCCCCAATTACAGCACTCACAACGACCCCAACTACGACACCCACAACGACCCTCCCAACTACGACACCCACAACGACCCCCCCAACTACAACATCAACAGCCACCCCCCCCAACTACAACACCCACAACGACCCCAACTATGACACCCACAACGACCCCCCCAACTACGACACCCACAACAACCCCTCCAACTACAACATCAACAGCCACCCCCCAACTACAACACCCACAACGACCCCCCCCGACTACAGCACTCACAACAACCCCCCCAATTACAGCACTCACAACAACCCCCCCAATTACAGCACTCACAACGACCCCAACTACGACATCCACTACGACCCCAACTACAACACCCACAACGACCCCAACTACGACACCCACAACGACCCCCCCAACTACGACACCCACAACGACCCCCCAACTACAACACCCACAACGACCCCCCCAACTACGACACCCACAACGACCCCCCCCCCCCAACTACGACACCCACAACAACCCCTCCAACTACAACATCAACAGCCACCCCCCCCCCCCAACTACAACACCCACAACGACCCCCCCAACTACAGCACCCCACAACAATCCCCAATTACACACATCACAACACCCCCCCCAACTACCACACCCACAACGACCCCAACTACGACATCCACAACTACCCCACCCCACCTACACCACCCACAACGACCCCACTGACTACAGCACTCACAACAACCCCCCCAATTACGACACCCACAACGACCCCCCCGACTACAGCACTCACAACAACCCCCCAATTACAGCACTCACAACAACCCCCCCAATTACAGCACTCACAACGACCCCCCAATTACAGCACTCACAACAACCCCCCCAATTACAGCACTCACAACGACCCCAACTACGACATCCACAACGACCCCAACTACAACACCCACAACGACCCCCAACTACAACACCCACAACGACCCCAACTACAACACCCACAACGACCCCAACTACAACATCCACAATGACCCCACCAACTACAACACCCACAACGACCCCCCCAACTACAACACCCACAATGACCCCACCAACTACAACACCCACAACGACCCCCAACTACAACACCCACAACGACCCCCAACTATAACACCCACAACGACCCCAACTACAACATCCACAACGACCCCAACTACGACATCCATAATGACCCCCAAATACAACACCCACAGCGACCCCAACTACAACACCCACAACGACCACTACAACTACAACACCCACAACGACCCCAACTACAACACCCACAACGACCCCAACTACAACACCCACAACGACCCCCCCAACTACAACACCCACAACGACCCCCAACTACAACACCCACAACGACCCCAACTACAACACCCACAACGACCCCCCCAACTACAACACCCACAACGACCCCCCCAACTACGACACCCACAACGACCCCCCCCAACTACAACATCAACAGCCACCCCCCCAACTACAACACCCACAACGACCCCCCCAACTACAACACCCACAACGACCCCAACTACAACCTCAATTCCAAAAAAGTTGGGACACAGAACAAATTGTGAATAAAAGCTGAATGCAATGATGTGGAGGTGCCAACATCTAATATTTTATTCAGAATAGAACACAAATCACAGATCAAAAGTTTTAACTGAGAGAATGGATCATTTTAAGTGAAAAATATGTTGTTTTAAAATTTCATGGCGTCAACAAATCCCCAAAAAATTGGGACCATGCCGTTTTTACCACTATGTGGCCTCCCCCCTTCTTGCAACAGTCACCAGACGTCTGGGGACAGAGGAGACCAGTTTCTCAAGTTTAGAAATAGGACTGCTCTCCCATTCATGTCTAATCCAGGCCTCTAACTGTTCAATCGTCTTGGGCCTTCTTTGTCGCACCTTCCTCTTTATGATGCGCCAAATGTTCTCTATAGGTGAAAGATCTGGACTGCAGGCGGCCATTTCAGTCCCCGGATCCTTCTCCTACGTAGCCATGATGTGGTGATTGCTGCAGAATGGGGTCTGGCATTATCTTGTTGGAAAATGCAGGTTCTTCCCTGAAAGAGAGGACGTCTAGATGGGAGCAGATGTTGTTCTAGAACCTGAACATAGCTCTCTGCATTAATGGTGCCTTTCCAGACATGCCAGCTGCCCCTGCCACAAGCCATCATGCCACCCCAGACCATCAGTGATGCAGGGTTCTGAACGGAGCGTTGATAACAACTTGGGTTGTCCTTGTCCTCTCTGGTCCGGATGACCTGGCGTCCCACTGTTCCATAAAGAACTTCAAATCGTGACTCCTCTGACCACAGAACAGTTTTCCATTTGGCCACACTCCATTTTAAATGACCCCTGGCCCAGTGCAAGCGGCTGAGCTTGTGGAGCTTGCTTAGAAATGGCTTCCTCTTTGCACTGTAGAGTTTCCGCTGGCAGCGGCGGATGGCCCGGTGGGTTGTGGTCACTGACGATGCTTTCTGGAAGGATTCCTGAGCCCATTCTGTGATTTCATGTTTGAGGTGCAGTGACGTTTGAGGGCCCGGAGATCACGAGCATCCAGGTGAGTTTTACGGCCTTGACCCTTACGCACAGCGATGGTTCCAGATTCTCTGAATCTTTTGATGTTATGTTTGGTTGATGATGATAACTTTAAAGTCTTTGCTATTTGACGCTGGGTAACCCCATCCTGCTATTGCTGCACTATCTTTGTGGAATTGGTGATCCTCCTGCCATCTTGGCTTCAGAGAGACACTGACTCTGAGTAGCTCTTTTTATACCCAATCATGTTGGCAATTCACCTAATTAGTGTTGCTTGCTCTTCCAGCTGTTCGTTTTGAAAGCTCAATTCATTTTTCCAGCCACTTATTGCTACTTGTCCCAACTTTTTTGGCATTTGTAGACACTGTGAAATTTTGAATCAACATATTTTTCCTTTCAAATGTTACATTTACTCAGATTAAACTTTTGATCTGTGATTTGTGTTCTATTCTGAATAAAATATTAGATGTTGGCGCCTCCACATCATTGCATTCAGTTTTTATTCACAATTTGTTTAGTGTCCCTACTTTTTTGGAATTGAGGTTGTACAACACCAACAATGACTCCAACTACAAAACCCACAATGATCCCCCAACTGCGACACCCACAACGACCCCCCAACTATGACACCCACAACGACCCGACCAACTATGACACCCACAACGACGCCCCCAACTACGACACCCACAACGACCCCAACTAAAACACCCACAATCCCCCAACTAAACCCCCCAAACGCCCCCCCAAAAAAAAGACACCCACAACGACCCCCCCCAACAACAACACCCCCCAACTACGACACCCACAACGACCCCAACTAAAACACCCACAATGACCCCAACTACGACCCCCACAACGACCCCCCAACTACAACACACACGACACCCACAACTACGACACCCACAACGACCCCAACCACAACACCTACAACGACCCCAACTACGACATCCACAATGACCCCAACTACGACAACCCCACCCAAACTACAACACCCACAACCACCCCAACTACAACACCCACAACGACCCCACCCCAATTACAACACCCACAACGACCCCACCCCAACTACGACACCCACAACCACCCCAACTACGACACCCACAACGACCCCACCCCAACTACGACACCCACAACCACCCCAACTACAACACTCACAACGACCCCACCCCAACTACAACACCCACAACGACCCCCAACTATGACACCCACAATGACCCCCCCCAACTACAACACCCACAATGACTCCCCCAACTACAACACCCACAACGACCCCAACTATGACATCCACAATGACCCCAACTACGACATCCACAATGACCCCAACTACAATACCCACAACTACCCCCCAACTACGACACCCACAACGAACCCCCCAACTACGATACCCACAACAATTCCCCTAACTACGACACCCACAAAGACCCCACCCCAACTACGACACCCACAACCATCGCAACTACAACACCCACAACGACCCCCCAACTATAAAACCCCAACTACGACACCCACAACGACCCCCCAACTAGAACAACGTAATGAACCCCAAACTATAAACCCACACCGGACCCCCCAACTGACAACACCCCGAATGGACCCCACCTACGCACCCAAAGACCCCAACCTACCCAACTAACACACCCCAACCAGTCGCAACTACAACACCCCACAACGACCCACCCAACTACACACCCACAACGACCAACCAACTATAAAACCCAACTACTGACGACACCAAATACGACCCCCCCAACTAGAACAACCACAATGAACCCCCAACTATAACACCCACAACGACCCCCCAAACTACAACACCCACAATGACCCCAACTACGACACCCACAACGAACCCCACAACTACGATACCCACAACAATTCCCCTAACTACGACACCCACAACAACCCCCCCAACTACGACACCCACAAAGACCCCACCCCAACTACGACACCCACAACCATCGCAACTACAACACCCACAACGACCCCCCCAACTACAACACCCACAACGACCCCCCAACTATAAAACCCCAACTACGACACCCACAACGACCCCCCAAATAGAACAACCACAATGAACCCCCAACTAAAACACCCACAACGACCCCCCAAACTACAACACCCACAATGACCCCAACTACGACACCCATAACGACCCCCACAACTACAACACCCACAATGACCCCAACTACAACAGCCACAGTGACCCCAACTACAACACCCACAATGACCCCCCCAACTTCAACACCCACAATGACCCCCCAACTACAACACCCACAGCGACCCCAACTATAACACCCACTACAACTCCAACTACAACTCCCACAACGAGCTCCCCAACTATGACACCCACAACGAACCCAACTACAACACCCACAACGACCCCAACTACGACACCCACAATGACCCCATCCCAACTACAACACCCACAACGACCCCACCCCAACTACGACATCCACAATGACCGCAACTACAACACCCACAACGACCCCAACTACAACACCCACAATGACCCCAACTACAATACCCACAATGAAGCCAACTACAACACCCACAATGACCCCACCCCAACTACAACACCCACAACGACCCCCCCAACTACGACACACACAATGACCCCAACTACAACACCCAAAACGACCCTCCCAACTACAACACACCCAATTACCCCCCCCAACTACGACACCCATAACGACCCCCACAACTACAAAACCCACAGTGACCCCAACTACGACACCCACAATCACCCCCCAAACTACAACACCTACAACCCAAAATGACCCCAACTGCAACATCACAAACCAAAATTACCACAACTACAACACCCACACAAAAAGACAAAGAACTTTCAACCAAAAGCAAATTATCCCAAACTTTTTGTGAGTCATGTGTATTATGTCTAGGCTACTATCTCTGTTTGCTATCAGTGTTTAGAGGAGCAACCAAAATAACTCCGACTACAACATTCACAACCCAAAATGAAATAGCATCACAGAGTATAGTGGAAAATTGCCTCGGCGCTTGCGTCACAGGAGGACAAAGTTACCACATCAGGAGCACATGGAGAGGGCCATCAACGCGTTTCAGTATTAATATTTTAAAGCTTTTCTTCTCTTTCATATAACCCTATATATCACAGAGCTCAGCTCCTGTCCTCTATCATATAACCCTATATATCACAGAACTCAGCTCCTCTCCTCTATCATATAACCCATATACCAGAGCTCAGTCCCCTCCTCTATCATAAAACC